>CAUHTR010002145.1:0-54293 GCA_959609185.1 Schmidtea polychroa
AATTTTTCCTGGGGGGGGGGAGGGGGTATGTGGTCTGGCGGGCTCCTGGTCTGGCGGGCTCCAATCATACTACTCACTAAAGAAAGGCTTTTGGTAAACAGCATTACCATAAAAACATAAAAATTAATCAAATAAGACAAGACACAAAATGAATGTTTCCAATCACAAATATTAAATGTCAAAAACACTGAATAGCACAAAATCAAATAATAGTTAAGTCATTTTATACACATTTGAATTCGGCGACACATGTTGGGTGGCAACGCTCTCGGATTAGATATCCAGATCATCGGGATCTGGGTCTGGAACTTTGTAAAGGTGCAACTCCTTCGTGCTGTAGCTATTTGCAACGACGTATTGCTGCAGCAACTTTTTTTTCCTCTTCTGTAAGACTTCTGGCTCAAAACTCACTGCCAGAGGCTTACCATCCAGAGCACTCGTTAATATGACTGTAGACACTACGTATGGGATTCCGTCTACGTCATAAACATCATATTTTTGATTATTATTGACTGCCATTCTCGTGACTGGTTGACAGTCATACTCTTTGGCTCTGGGTTTCCATTTGCTATCCGGACGTTTGTACCACATTGGTTCGAAACCGTCCACATCAACCGAAACTGGTTTCTTGATGATATTTTCCTTGGCAATCTTTAACATTTTCTGCCTAACCACAGGTTCAGATTTAACCTTTATTGCTTCCTGCATCTCCTCAACCGGAGGTTGAAAGGCAACTTCCATAATGTCATCATCTCGTTCGCTGAATATCTTTTTGGGTTTATTAGTCCTATCTTCCGTACTGCTGGGTGTTTCTTTTGTCGTTCCTTCCGACGGTTTAACAACTTTCTTCAACTTTAGCTTCGATTTGTCTCTTTTTATGGGTAATATTTTCTTTAACATCTTTCTCACCTTGCCTCCTTCTGGATTTTCTTTTCTGACCGCATTTTCCGATTTATCCTTTGGCTGATAGGCAGCTCCCGATGATTGTTTGTGTGATTTTGCTGTCTCCGTTTCGCTAACGCATGTTTCATATTCATCTTCTTCTCCAATAGATATAGCTGGAGGCGGTGGTAAGTCCACAGGTGATTTTGTCTTAGGCTTGGGTTGCCCTGATGTAGATGGTTGCTCGGGTAATCTCCTCTTTTGCGTCATTTCCTGCTCAACTATCGCTGCTGTAGTTGCGGAAATGAATTCCTCCTGGGGTATCGTGATATGGTCTAACCATTCGTTTCTGATATGTAAATAAACCGCACGTATCGCCAGTGCCTCATTGGTGACTGTAATGTATTGTTATTCTTTATTTTTTTTGGTTTTGTTAATCGTATGGTATGAATGTAAATAACAATTCTTCACGTTGTACGTGGAGAAGGTTTTTATTTTATGTTTAAAAAAAAACAAACTATATAGTGATAATTTACCATAGTAAATTATCACTATAGAAAAAAAAATTACAAATTTAAAAATCGATAGTTCAAGATTAAAATTTTATGATTATGATTTTCATGTATATGCCTAATTAACTATATATCCTCGACGAATTTGACGAACCGCTGGAAATCTTTTCTGTTAAAATATTTGAAAGAAACTCCATAAACCGTTTGAACAAAAAGCGAATTGAAAATCTTCCCCCCAATCTCGACCATTCCAATCAACCTAATCTCGGAATTAATCTCAGAAACAAAGCGTTAATTTCTGAAGTAGTATTTTATTTTGTTTTATTTAATAAAAGTTTATAAAAGTTATATCATTGTTGAATATTAATTTTATTTTTTTAACATACAATTGTCGCGTTACAAAACACAGCCTGCACCCCGATTGTCCCGCCACAAGTTTTATCGGAGACTCTTTCGGGCACATCAATTTTCTTATTACATTACATAACTAACAAATAACATACTACTTAACAATTGGTGTCAGAAGATAAAAAACAATAACATAACACGCATTCGGCATTTGTTATTTCAATCACGAAACCTTTCAGTATAGTTATTATGGAACTATAAAGGCTAGTGACACTGTTGGCCGAACACAGTAGGCCATATCCTTCTGCTAAACTATTATATTTTTTTCAACACAACAACAAAACAAATAAATGGCTTCAAACCAGCAAAACCCGACAAACACTACACAGATACCTAACAACTATGAAAATGCTTACTCACCGGAAAACATTAACCACCAGTACAACTCAAACACCAACAACGCAAACACACACCCAACACATGAAAGCAGTAGTTATTATTACAACCCCAAAAATTCATCCGCGGTAAACTCAATACTAAACCCCAAGGCAAACATCCCAAATTTCTTCACAGACGAAAACGGGACACCACAAAAATGGCTAGAATTCCAAATTAACATTAAACCTATCAGGCATTAAATCATCAAGAACAGTTTGTTCTCACATAATTGCTGCCCTTCCCAGCAACATCCTGAACGAGATAGCCGATAGAATAGAGGAAATATCAAAGGACGACAACCCTTTCGAAAACTTATACAACACTTTAATAAATCGGAACAAAGTAAACAGACGAGAACTACTCGAATCCTGTTTGAAAGATATCCAATTGGGTAATGACAAACCGTCTGAATTTCTGCGAAGTCTAAAGACAAAACTCGAATACTTGAAACCAAAAATAACAAGCACCGGGTCAAAAGAGTTCATCAAAGACCTTTTCATGCGCGCAATGCCACCTGAAATACGACGGATTCTAGCTGCCAGAAACTGTACAGACCTCGATACTCTGGCAAACATAGCAGACAAAATCAACGACGAAATATACCCGACAATATGTAGAACTTACCAAAACAAAAACTTTTTTAAGAGCAACGAAAACAAACCTGTACACAATAGTTCAGAAACTACAGAAACGAACAAACTTCTCTCAACTCTGGTAACAAAATTCGACGAAATAATTATTGAAAACAAAATTCTAAGAAAAGACATAACCGAATTACAAAGAAGAGAAACCAGGAGAACGCAATATTACGAAAACAGACAAAATTATCCCAGACAAAATACAAGATCTGACAGCCGCAACAGCTTCGACAGAAACAAAACATGGAACAACCCTAATAAATGCACAAACCAAAACTATTGTTACTACCACAATAAATTTGGGAATAAAGCATACAAATGCAACAAACCCTGCACCTTCGACAAAGAAGAGTCGGGAAACATATAAAGTCACCAATGATAGCACCGACATGTGGTGACAGCCAAACTTTCACGGTGCATAGCAATGACCTTAATTTTCTTGTTGATTCAGGTTCAATAATTTCATTATTACCGAATTACCTATAAAAAAACACAAAAACCGAAACCGCAAATTTGTGCGCAGCAAACGGCAGCCCAATTAAAACGTTCGGAAAGCAAAACATTAACATCACCATCAACAACACACAATACAATTGGCAATTCACTATCGCTGAAGTCAAACAAGCTATTTTAGGAGCAGATTTCCTTTCAAACTTCAATCTACTAGTCGACTGTAAGAATGGAAAAGTCATACCAAACAATTCAAATAACATACAACACAAAAATAAAATGTCTAAAAAACAAATCAATTGTGACATCGGAGTAATAACAGCCCAAAACGGTGAAGCAAAAACAAATAAAACAGAAACAAACTGGCACATACCTAACGAAATCGCAAAACTGATACGAAATGCAGCAAATATAACTAATAAATTAGAGACAAACAACAACACAAAATGCATAACCGAACACATAATAATTAGCAACGGAAACCCAGTCCATGCAAAAGTCAGACAGTTAGACAAAAAATAAACTCGAAATAACTAAGAAAATATTCGACGAACTACTAGAAAACCAAATCGTCAAACACTCAAACTCAAACTGGTCATCAGCCCTCATGCTTAAAGAAAAGGCAAAACGGCGAATGGCGAGCCTGTGGAGACTACAGAGCATTAAACAATATCACAACAGCCGACAAATACCCAATTCCAATAATAAACGATATCATCAACAGATTTAACAACCCAAAATTTTCAGCAAAATAGACTTAGAAAAAGCCTATCATCAAATTCCTGTCAGAACTGAAGACATAAAGAAAACAGCAATCATCACACCCATAGGACTTTTCGAGTATAACAAAATGCCTTTTGGATTAAAAAATGCTGCAGCCACTTTCCAACGCTTCATGGACCAAATATTACGAAATCAACTGAACACAGTCGCATACCTAGACGACATCCTGATAGCATCAGCAAACAAAACAGAACATATACAAAATATTAAAAATGTGTTCGAAATATTAAGCAAACATGAGCTAAAAATTAACATAAAAAATGCGAATTTTTGAAAACAGAAATAAAATTTCTGGGACACATGTTAAACGAAAATGGAACAATGCCTTTAGACGACAAAATCAAAGCAATAAAAAATTACCCTCTACCCAAAACTACAAAAGAGCTAAGACGTTTCCTGGGCATGATCAATTTCTATCACAAATACATACCAAGATGTAGTGAAATGCTAGCCCCTCTCAACGAACTGAAAAAAACAAAGAGAAATATCAAAATAAATTGGAACGAAAAACTAATAACAGCGTGCGAACAGGCAAAAGAAAATCTGAAAAATGCAAGCATCCAAAACTATCCCAACCAAGAATTACCATACATAGTCAACACAGATTGTTCGGGAGTAGCAATGGGCGGAACGATATTCCAAGAAGAAAATAACGAAAAAAGACCAATAGCTTTCTTCTGAAAGAAACTCAAAACTCACCAAATGAGATACTCCACTTTTGACAGGGAGTTATTAGCGTTACATGATACAATCAGACATTTCCAATACCTATTGGAAGGAAAAGATTCAAAGTGTATACCGACCATAAACCCTTAATAAACGCAATGAACATGAAAAATCCTTCACCGAGACAAATAAGACAATTAAAACTATATTTCACAATTTAATTGCAAAATAAAATACATAGCAGGTTCAGCTAACATAAGTGCAGATGCATTATCAAGAATAGAAACTGACATAAATGCACTTAACATAACACCCATCATAGAGTTAGAAAAGTTAAAAACTAATCAAAAAGAAACAACAATCGAAACTCCAAGGTTGAGTTCACTCCATTTGGAAGAAATAGACGGCATATGGTACGACACTTCAAACGACGATAACAAAAGGATTATAGTACCAGCAGAACTGCGCGATCAATACCTCCAAAAATATCACAACATCTACCATCCGGGAAACAAAGCCACATACGAACTTCTGCATACCAAAGTTGTTTGGCCTTATATGAGAAGGGACGTAAAGACGTTCGTAAAAAATTGCCCACAGTGTCAAAAGAATAAAATAACAACAAAACAATTCAAAACAACAATTGTACAATTCCCAAGTTCTGAACCGTTCGAAACGATACATATCGACATAGTCGGCCCTCTACCTCCAAAATAATAAACACAAGTACTTATTAACTATAATAGACCGAAAAACAAATTGGTTCGAAGCCATTCCCATAAAGGAAATATCAGCAACAAAAATATGCAGTAAACTAGAATTAAACTGGTTCCCCGGTATGGCTGCCCAAAGACAATAATCAGCGATCAAGGTAGGCAATTTGAATCCGACATTTTCAAAGGACTTTGCAACAAATATAACATCAACAAAACCAGAACAACAGCATACAATCCACAATCAAACGGAAAAGTTGAGAGATTACACCGATCATTAAAACAAGCAATCAGAACAAAAACAAATAATAACAACAACTGGTTAGAAAAATTACCAGAAATACTAATAGGATTACGAAACAACCCTTCAAGCCTAAACAACAAAAGCCCTAGCCAATCAGTTTTTGGACACAATACAAACCTACCAAACTTAAAGGACGAAAACGAAAACAAGATAAAAACAAACCGCTAAAGAATCACAAATACCCATACTAAAAAAGTATTCTAAAAAACAAAAATAATAATAAAACCCAAAACCAAACAGAACTAATAATAGACATGGTTTTAGTAAAGAAACCCTTAACTAGCGGATTTGAAACAAAGTACGAAGGCCCATACAAACTGTTAAATATGTATAAAAACGTTGGCACAATTTTAAAAGACAATAAACAAATCAAAATAAACATACGCAGATTAAAACCATATCACGAAAACAAAACACCCACTCTTAACAATCACCACAACCTAAACCCTCAAAACAACCACCCAAAGTACAAAACTCAAGAACGAACAGAAATACAGACAAACCAGAAATACATCAGATTCAGCGAAAAAGACTTAACAAAAATTTTCGACAATAACACAACAATCACACCAGAATACAAAAAGCGTTATAGCGATTGCCTCAAATAAACAACACATGCACCCACAAAATTTAGTTGTACAATTTTTATAATGTGCTAGTTGTAAAACACAAAACATAAACACAACTAAATCATCACAAAACACAACTACATATGTTTTATCTAATCTCTGTAAATATGTAAAGCTGTTTAAATGTTAACCTCCGGTTTTAAAGGGGGAAGTTCTGTAATGTATTGTAATTCTTTATTTTTTTTGGTTTTGTTAATCGTATGGTATGAATGTAAATAACAATTCTTCACGTTGTACGTGGAGAAGGTTTTTATTTTATGTTTAAAAAAAACAAACTATATAGTGATAATTTACCATAGTAAATTATCACTATAGAAAAAAAAATTACAAATTTAAAAATCGATAGTTCAAGATTAAAATTTTATGATTATGATTTTCATGTATATGCCTAATTAACTATATATCCTCGACGAATTTGACGAACCGCTGGAAATCTTTTCTGTTAAAATATTTGAAAGAAACTCCATAAACCGTTTGAACAAAAAGCGAATTGAAAATCTTCCCCCCAATCTCGACCATTCCAATCAACCTAATCTCGGAATTAATCTCAGAAACAAAGCGTTAATTTCTGAAGTAGTATTTTATTTTGTTTTATTTAATAAAAGTTTATAAAAGTTATATCATTGTTGAATATTAATTTTATTTTTTTAACATACAATTGTCGCGTTACAAAACACAGCCTGCACCCCGATTGTCCCGCCACAAGTTTTAACGGAGACTCTTTCGGGCACATCAATTTTCTTATTACATTACATAACTAACAAATAACATACTACTTAACAGTGACCACTAAATTCCTTGGTTCTCCGGGAACCGTACACAGGAAAGTTTTCGTCAGGAATCCCAATCTGTAATGACCATGAATCTTTGGGACTCCTCTGGTTTCCAATAGTTTATTTGCAGAAAGGTCACGAATACTCAGTATCCGCTGCACTGGTAGATTGGCTACCGAGATCAGATCTTTAAGCAAAATACCTACAAGTATTTTCTTATCGCAGATCTTTCTTATCAGATGATAACAATCATCTTCGCCGAGGTTTCCTCTAATATCAGGTTCCTTTAACTTGTATTGGTGCGTTTGGTAGTGTTTTACAGGGTCTCTGGGAGTCACTACCGCACTCAATAAATTATTTCCCCTCATATCCATAATTGCGATTTGGATAATTGTCTCCTTCAGTTCGATTCTGGATTTGGCAAAACCTACCGATATGAAAATTGTAGCCTCGTCCTCCTCGGCTTTGGTTAACTTCTTCCTCACAAATGATTTACACTGCTGTATATCAGCTTCATTTACATTGTAAATCCAAGTTGGCTCGTTTTTGCTGACTATAGAGTATGGCTTCCTGAAATCCAAGATTTCTACTGCGATTATGGTATCAACTGCTGCTGCCTGGATCATAATATTCCGTTCTCGTCCATCAGCGTGGTATATCTCCAGAGTACACTGTTTTCCTAATTCAACAGGTAACTGTAATAAACACAGTGAATGGCCTATTGATCGCATGGATCCAAATGTTTTTTTAATTTCGGACATGAACCATACTCTCTACGTAGTTCCGCCAATTTTAATCTACCTTGGTTATTTATAACCGTTATCATCATTTGCCTTCGAGGCCCTCCTGGGAATTTGAAATCGTTTGGAATATCCACTCTCCTGGGATAATACCAATAGTTTGAGGTGAGGTGATTCATTTTTGCTGCGACCGTAGTTCCGATGAACCTGTATACGTACTCTTCTTTGTATGTACTATATACTTCAGTTTCAACTCGAGTCTGGGAATTGTACGTTGCCAATGGGTGTCGTCGATTTGCTTTGACTGGTGGTTTTGGTTCTCTGTTATAATTCATTTTTCTAAAAATAAAATAATTAACAGCTTTTATCACTTTCGTGATAGACCCTCGCAGGGTAACCAAAGTCGACATACGCTGATGTCTGATTTTACCGATGCTCATTTGAGCCCAAATTAGTTTACATACTAATATAAATAACATATAAAATATATATTTACACTTCCTAGTATATGGTGAGACTTTCCCCCTATACCTCGGTTTCGTAAATATTTTCCCAATAACGAATATCCCGCATATTTAATCTAAACATCCATAGAGTGGTTAATATCAAAATTAAAATCATGCAAATTACTCCCCCTATCATGATTAAGAATAACCAAGTTGGCGTATTTTGACAACTACAATTATTAATTAATTTATTTATGCGGGGCTGATTTACACTCGCTACCTTTCTGATACTAAACCAATCCAAAGCGTTTATTCCTTTACAACCAGGAATACTCACAAATCTAGCCTTTCCTTCTTTGCTAGTTAGTTCTCCTTTTGTGGGAGGTATTAGATTTACTATTTCTTGATATATTGTATACCAACCGGTTCTCTCCGTAAATTCCAAATACGAAATGTTCGCCTTTGTCAAGGTATCTGGTTTGATAATCCATCTTCTACTTAGATAAGCATGGTTGAGCACTAATCTCTCGACTCGCTGGTCATTTTCTAATATGACGATAAGCGCAATTTTATTATTCGTCCTCCAAAGTTTGAAATCTTTAATCTTAATTCTGCCATATCAACGAAAATGTCTTTTGGATTGATATTGCAGTGGGCGATATTCAAATTATGCAAGTATTGCAGTCCGGACATCAATTGTCCGGATAATATTTTGGCGATGGAACCGCATATTTCATCGAAATTAGATTTGGATTACAAAGTAATCCCAGGGATTTCAGTTTGTTAAATTCAGTTGATTTAACAACCATTACATTCATATTTGTTGGAAGTAATCGTATTTTCGTATTATTAATTAATTTATTATCAATTATTAATTTATTTATTATTCTTTTATTTTTTCTATTGGGCAGATTTTCAGAATGCGTTATTTTTCTCTAAACTGTGTTGGTGATTGCAACTTCTTGCGTTTCTTTATTTTATTATACGTGTTTTATTTATCCTCAATATGTTGTATGATTTATTTTGTATTATTTGATGTATGATTATAGATTTTTATTCAACTTGATGCGGTTTTTATGTTATGTATTTTCTATCCATTAAAACAAACTCTCAACCTTCGGTTCTAGCCCAACATTTTTATTTGTTTTAAGTATTTGGTTGTTAGTTGAATTATTACTATTATTATTACTATTATTATTATTTTTATTATATTATTATTAATTAATTGAACTCTATAGTGCCTCTGACTGCAACTTTTATCAATTTAATAATTGAATTTAAAATATATTATTAAATTAATTAAATTAAAATCATTGTTTAAATAATCTTCACTTTTTTTCCAAATCAAATTCAATATAAAAAACAATGAAACATTCAACTTCCAAATCATTAAATCTCGTCAGAATCAATAAAGCAAATATGCCAGACATTCAAGAAACTGAAGCCTTTGTTTTATTAGCTATGATCTCTCTTATGATGGTCAAGATCTTCAACAATCTCCATACAATCGCCAGATCAAGTATCGGTGCTTTCGTTGGTACATTGACTATTGGAGCAGATATAATTATTATTTATTTCAATGTTCTTTTGAATAAAATCTTTATTCGAATCAGTTGTATGTCTCCACAATTGGTGTCAGAAGTGGCAAAGGTTCCTTAAAAACAGTTAAAATTACATGTTAATACTCTTGTTGGGCTTAGAAGTAAGGATAAAACAAAAAAAATAAAATAGCGTAAGTAAATGAAAAAGAGAATAACAATAAGTAACAACAAAAGTGCTTTAAAAATCAAAAATAATTTTAAAATAAATATAAAATAAAGGCAACAACGAAATAAGTAAGGAGAATAAAACATAGGATTGAAATGGAATTAAAAGAATGAGGAAATAGCAGAATATAGATAAAAGTAGAAAATAGGACAAAGTTACCAATTTAATAAAATATTTAAAAAATTAAAAATAGTAACATGAAAAACTAAAATAGAAAGACAAAATGAACAATAAACAATTAATTTAAATTAGATTTAATAAAATATGACCACTCGATTTTGATTGGTCTAAATAGCCGCGGTGAAACTTATAAAAGGACCGCATAAAATCCAGACATTTAGTGTTAAAATTAACCTGCTATAGCTATAGGTAAACTTTGGGTAACGATTAATTCACTCGACAAATTCAACAATTATTTTGGAGAATCATTTCAGAAAAACCAGTTCATTATTTAGTAAATTTTTTTGTTATTTGTAGCTATTCTATTCAAGTACAATTTTGTAATGTCATTGGTAAATTAAATACTTCAACTTTTAAAGAGTTGGTTTTTCCCTTTTCGGTTGGTAATTAACTAAAGGAGAATTTTAGTAATTAAAGTATGAATGATAAGTAAAATTTTCTTGATCATAAGTAAAAACAAATAATGATGAATACATTTATTTATAATGATATTTTTGCAAAATACCACAGTTGGAGGGGCATCTTGCCAGTAGGTCAGCTGGAGTTTCAGCGCCACGCGGATTGATCATGGGTAATTCACATTAGTGTATTGAGGATGACATTTGATCGACATGCGATATGAGGAGGGGTCATTCATGAAAATTAGGAATTATATGGTTAAATCAGATATGTCAAACCTATGTACACACACGTATATATATATGTATATATAAAACTAACAGTTATATGATATGAGGGGGTCAATTATAAAGAATTTGAATTGAATATACGATTGATCGGAAAACACGCTGGTTTGAGGCCGTTCTTATCCCTGACATTACCGCTCACACGGTCGCACAAGCTTTAGTATCCACCTGGTTCTCACATTATGGAATTCCAACCTCCATGATGACTGACCAGGATGCACAATTCGAATCGGATCATTTTGAACATTTTACATCCAGCCTCAGCATAAAACACTTCAGAACTCAAACTTTCCAGATTTAAAACAGTTTTTTGCATATTAGAAGACATGGAACAACCGACAACACTACCAGACACACCAAATGTTCAACGTCTTCAAAACAATCCACCATTTTCCTCCAGACGTACGAGTTAACTCCATCAATACCTCTCGGATTATGATCTTCAGTGACTGCTTCCACCATTATCGTCTTCTTTATCTTTTGATACGCTCCGCGTACTTCGGCGGGAATTATATAATCTATATATCCTAAAAAACCGTCCCTCAAAAGGTGACTCATACTATATCTAGCTAAAATATCCAGTATCGCAACATGGCATACTAGAATGATATTTATGTATTTTAGAGAATATATATATTGTCTAAATTTATGCTTCGACTCTAACATCTATAACGAATAAATAAATATAAAATTTAGGTAGGTACAAATAAATATTTAATATCAATCAGATTATGGACCAATAATATTTTAACACAAGTTTTCAGCACAAATGCTTATTTTAAATAAAAAATATATTGACCAATGATCTACAAAAATAATAAATAAAATTGATAAGGATATAAATCTTCCATTAGTAATAAATCAATGATGAAAAAGATAAAAGATTTTACTGGCAATATATTTATTGGTTCCGATATTTTAATATTCAAATAAATTATACTATTTTAAATTTTAATGAACTTATTTTAAAACCAATAAAAAATAAAAAAATCCATTTTTTACCTCATTAAATTTCAAAAAAAAGTGATAGTATAAATTGAATTTGACAAAATTTAAAATAGAAATTGATATAATTAAATATCAATTATCAAATTGTAAAATTATTTCAAATTACAATTGTCACTAATATTGGAGATTAAATTACAAATCCATTTTCTAAATTGAAATTTATAATTTTTTTTGATTTAAAAAATTTCAATTAAAAATTTTTTTAAAAAACAAATTTCAAAAAATTTTCAAAAAATTCGTTTAAAAATAAAAAATGTCTTTTAATAACATTTGTAAACCTATAAAATGACAGGTGATATGGATACCAAATCTGTTCAAAGCTACTGTTTTAGTCAATACGAACCAGACCACTTTAAAACAAAAAAGGCTTTATTATTATTACCCACTATGAAAGAGGTTCTGATAAACATTGGGAATTTCAATACTAACTTTACCAACTGTCAAATCAAAGAAAATAGGACGACGAGTTCACTAATAGGATTACTTCCAACAAATATGAATGTAATGATTGTTAAATCAACTGAATTTAACAAACTGAAATCCCTGGGATTACTTTGTAATCCAAATCTAATTTCGATGAAATATGCGGTTCCATCGCCAAAAGTGATGCTCATCCTATTTGAATATATGCCTGAAAATTTATTGAGTATGATTGAAAGATTCAAGTTGAAAGACCTGAAATTAGAAGACAATCACATGAAAATATTATCCGGACAATTGATGTCCGGACTGCAATACTTGCATAATTTGAATATCGCCCACTGCAATATCAATCCAAAAGACATTTTCGTTGATATGGCAGAATTAAGATTAAAGATTTCAAACTTTTTCCATATGCGCCAAATGAAGCCTGATTGTTTGAATATAACTTCAATCGGCACCAAGTATGAATATTTTGTTATTTATAATAGTTTATTAAATTAAATCAGATTTTATAGGGCTCCAGAATTGCTTTGCGCAAATAAGAGTTACGGGACAGCCATTGATGTATGGAGTGCGGGATGCGTTATTGCGTTTATGATTCTCCAAGAGCCGTTATTTAAAGAAGATTCCATTAAAGCTATTTTCAAATTAATCGGAGTTCCTCTAATAGATAAATCAACAAATTCTTTAAAAAACGATCCAGAGGGAGAAAATAAGTTATCAGAAATTATTAAAAATTGCTTTTTTGCAGAGTTGTTGTCAGCAATATTTGATTACGATGATAAAAACAGAATAACTGCAGAAGGAGTTTTAGAGATTTTGAAAAATAAAATGGCTTAATTATATAATTCATTTTTTAATAAACTATTTTTTCTGATTTCTCGATATGATTTACAGATTAATGCCTAGATTTTATAAAAGATTATCCATTCGATAAATTCGATAAATTCTTGCAAAAAACTTTAAATAAATGTTTCTTTTATTTTCATTTTTTTAATTTTACTCAAAATGTTAGCCGGTACGTCTCCATCTACTTTTTGAACAGTCGCGCCCACTCACGACCACAAATGTCTAGTCTGTGGATTTCATGTCATGAAACTGTACGTTGTCTTAGGCATATGTTTAGGTGTAAATATCATTGACGAAATCCTTTCGCTGTCTTCAAATATTGTGTACCTAATTATAAATTTGTTTCATTATCCGTGTTATTCGCTTTTGATAAATGATTATTTTAAGTCGAGTAAATCAATGCAAGGGAGTTAGATTTTGTTGAATTTCAGCGCATGCGATGTAAGACCTTCTATCGGCTGTCAGGGAAATAGAGAAGTCGAAACGTGGTGAGCGAGTAGTCAGTAGTAGGGACTCACCTGCTTCACTACGCTCCGCCGTCATGGCACATCACCAACATGATGCAGATCATGGGTGTCATGACGTAAGAACGATCATGGGGTGTCTGGCTAGCGGTCGACGTAGTCGGCAACCCAACATGATTTTTGGGTGCTCAGTCTGGATTATATCTATTCCCAGATATGAGCCCGCTAAGACTATAAATTTGTCAGACTTCCCGCCAACGAATATTCTTCAACGATGGCTTATTTTGAAGCCCATTGCAATACCTTTTGGATGAGGTATAGATATCCATATTATCAATATTATTTGTAAAGATATTATTATTTTTTCAAAATATTATTTTTCAAAGTCATTCTCAAGGTCATTTTTTAAGTTCATTTATTTTTTCAAGATCATATTTTAAAACTTAAATATACAGACTTCCCGCCAATGGAATTTATTTTAAAGCCCACTGCAATACCTTTTGAATGAGGTATAGATATTCATATTATCTTCATTATTGGTAAAGATATTATTTTTTTATCAAAATATTATTTTTCAAGGTCATATCAGAAGCAAAACCGAGCCAATAATCACGAAAATCAACCAGCAGTCAAACCCGAAGAATACAAAGAGAAATTCCGAGGAGAACCTTTCAATGGAAACGCACACAAGTTAGTGACTTTTCTTACTAATTTTGAGGTGTATATCGAAGTATGTGGATGGTCAGCGGAAACAGTGAGCAAACGGATGCCATTATTTTTATGCGATAGCGCACTAGAAGTGTATTTGGAAGCTAAAGTAGGGAAAATCAATTTGAGTGATTGGGAAAATATAAAAACATTTCTGAAGACAACATTTGGGGCAAGCAAACCCATCTCAACCATGCAATAAACGAACTGGCAAATCGAAAGCAGAGACCCAATGAATCGGTAATGTTATACGCAAGCGAATTGAGACGTTTGGCGAGAAAAGCTATCAACGGAAAACTACCAGAGGAGAACCTGATCGGATATTTCGTGGAAGGATTAAGGAGAGAGTAAGTAAGAGCATCTGTAGGATGCCAGATGTGCAAAACGTTAGACGAGGCCATATCCTGGGCCGTCAGATGCAAATTACATCTCTCGGCACAAATGAACATCATGCAAGAGGAGGGAAGAATAGCGGTGACAACAACAAAAACAAGAAGTGAAAACAATGAGGGTGGCGAACTAAAAGTAAAACAATTTATACTTGGAGCCCACCAGATATTTAAACCACGCCAATGACGATCAAATGGAAATGGTAACGACCGTAATTATAACAACATGAGTAATAACAACGGAAACAATTTTGTGAATCGTAACAATACGAATAATAAACAATGTAGAACATGAGGGAAATCCGGACATTGAGATAAAGAGTGCTTCAAAAATATAACTTGTAATCGGTGTGGACGAAGGTCACATGGAAACCATTTGTGGAGTACGAGGATATTATAACTACGGACAAGTGGAACATATGTCAAGTGAATTTAGAGAGAGGAACCAGCAACAGACTTAGCATAGGAAAGCAGATGAACGTGATGCAAGAAATATCACAAATGAATCAGATGATGCAACAACTGAAGCGTCCAATAGTCATAGATTTTGAGTTCTGTTTTTCTAAAAGGAACGGAAAAACAGAATCACTTTCTCAGACTAAAATGTTTTACTATTTTTCTAGCCAACAGCTACTGCACAAGAAAAAAAAATCATACGTGCAACATGAAGTAGCAGTTGTACTATTCCGTTCATCCGGTGCCGTTTATCGGTAACTTCCTATTATGGGGGTTTTCGGTTTTTTATACCTTTGATTGTTATCTTATTTTGTGTTTTTATGCTTTCGATTGTTATTCTTTATAACCAGTTCGTGGCAAGAAATGTTGTAGAGCCCAGCCGAGTCTCCTGTAAAGAAACTGTCTCGGGACAGCTGGGGTGTGTGTGTGTGTAATGTAAAATGTGAAAAAATAATAATAGAAGCGCAACAAAAATAACAAAATGATCCAGAATCCCTTGCATTCAGATCAAGAACTCAGCAAATGTCCTAGTTTTCGAGGTACACCATTTCTCTGCAATGAATCCAAAAATTTTGATAGTGTTTGGATCTAGAACATGCCTCGACTCTCTAGTGTAATGTCTGTCAAACTGTGTGCCGCAAGAAAATTTCAGAACACACAAAAATATCATATTTTTAACAATTCTTTTATTAATAAGTTTTTATAACCGTCATTTCAAATTCAAATAAATTTATAATAAAAAAAATTGTTTATTTGGATATGAGAAATTTTGTATATTATTTACTTTATAAATATTATTAAACTTTAGTTATAAAATTTTAATTGATGAATTATACAATGCTTTACCTTTTCTGACATTTCATTTCTAATAAACTTTAAATAAGTCATTTAGGAAAATCAAAGTTTTTCTCTTTGAGGCATTGAGTCCATCACACTTACATCTCCGAATTTTTTTCAAAAGTTATTGGACTTTCAAATGTAATTCAAACTGAAATAGTTTATATAGATATGTTGAATTCATCAGACTTTGCAAGAGAATCTTGAACTATTTCACGTCAAATAATGCAGCTATCATTATAAAATCAATGTCTTAAAATATTTAAACAAAATAAAAAATACACTATTAAAATTACTGGTTTGAATATTTATGATAAGTGAAAAATTAAATTAAGAGTTCGAATTACCGAGTAACTTTTAAGAAAAAATACGACCTATAATAGTACAAATCGATTCGATAAATTTAATTATTTTTTGAAAAAATTGTAACTTAATAAAAAAGCACTAATACAAATTTAAAAAAATATGAATAGAAATCACATTTTATTTATAAAATTTTCATAGCCTGGCTTCGTAATTTTTAAGAATTCTCTTTAGATTTGATAGACTTTTCGACAAATTTAAAATTTTTTAATCCTCCATTTATCTTAGTCAAAGATTGACTTTTTAATTTTTTCTGATCTTTCGAATGTTTGATCAATTTTTTCATTTCTTCTTTGAGCTTTGGTATATTTTTATCCCAATTTTCGCCAGAAAATTCCCTTATTTTGTAAGAAGGAAAACTATTTTTTACTTCGGCTTCAGTCATTAAAAAGCGAAATTTTCGAGATACATTGGTTGAAACATTTGGAGTGATTTGAGAACATTGTGGTTTTGTCTCTTCTAATTCTATAATGTGATCTACACATTCATTGTTGCCAAAATCAAAAACAAAATCAGAATCCATATAATAAACTATTTTTAAATAATAAAAACTTAATATATTAATATTTAAACAAAATGAAAGATGTTTTAATATATTTATTTAAATTAAATATATTATTTGACCAATACATAAATCAGTAGAACAAAATTCATATATAATTATAATGTTTACTTAATATATTTTATTTATAAATTTTAATGAATTACTAATATATTAAAGGTTAAATTTATTTCGAATAATTTTTTTAAATAATTTCAATTTGTTTAGATATGGATACTTCATCTAATATGGTTGGATGAACCTTCTAAAATTAAAAATAAATTCAACAGATTTCGTGAAAATATAATGAAAATAATTCAAAATTGTTATGTTTTTTATGAATGAAAAAAAATATAAAAAATTCTGACGGAATTTAATTATAAAAAATCGCTACTGATCAAAACGGTAAAAAATAAAATAACGAAACTAAAATTTGGTTTAACTGAATCACTTGAGAAAGTTCAATCATAATGAAAATCATTACCTATAAAATAGAGTGCATGGAAAATTATTTCACTTATGCATTATTTGTCAAATTAAATTTTGCATACCAATTCTCTGGGAGTGGATATTTTTGTTTTATATTCATCTAAATTTTAATTAATGTACAAAAATTCTTGGATTTTTTTATCTTTTTTTAAAATTTTTATTATCGATTACCTTTGTTGGGCTGAAATGCGGAGTGGAGAAAACTGGAGCGAATAGAAAAATAAACCTCGAAAGATAAACGAAATAAGATAAAAATATAAAATACCACAAAAATCTCACTAGTAAATAGGAAGGAACAATAAAATAACAATAAAAGAATAAGAATAAGTATATAAACTAAATAAAATCCAATAAACCCCTTAAGATTTAGAAATAAAATGGGTTAAGGTACATAGCGGATAAAGTAGAAATAGAATAAGTAAAAAAAAGTGAGAACAAATAAATGAGGAATTTAAGAAAATAAATAAAAATAAAACCATCTTAAGTCCAATTAAAACAAAAAAAATGATATTACAATAAAATAACAATAAGTCCGCAGGAAAAATAGGAGGAAAATAAGAAAAATAAGAAAAATAGAAAAATAAATAAAATAATATTAAGAGATAAGTCAGGTCATTAAAAATTTAAAATACGATGCATAAAAACATAAAAATAATAATAAATAGTAAAAAATACAAGCAGGTAGCGTCCTGATTGGACGAAAAATACTATATATGTAACGTGAAAAATTAGACGACACCCACTTTTAATTTTTCACGGTTACAGGTAAAATTTTAGTAGAACTTAGACCCACTTTTAATTTTTCACGGTTACAGATTACAGAGCATAGATTTCAGATATCTCACAGCATTCAGGACTAGACTCGCAAATACTAATTTCAGAACTTACCTTTAATTTATTCAATTCGATTTCGTGCCAGTTTTTGAAACTATCGGTAAGTTGATTTATGTATATGTATTAGTTTGTGTATTAATGATGAAAAATAAAACTCATTTCATAAAATAAATTTATTTAATTACAAATGTCCTTTTCTTCATGGTGCCGGCGACTGTACCATCTGAGTACTTCCAGTATGATGTGGATGAGTTGGGAATGTACAACGGCAGAGTACACGACGGTGGGAAGACTGACCTTCATAGGAAATTCCGAAAATACTGACAATGAGAATGGAATATTTGCAGAGGAGGATATTTATCACATGAGAGCTTTACCAAGGATGTAATGAGGTTGCGATTGTGTGGAATGAAAAGCATCATACTTGGAGTCCAAATGATAGGGTCGCCGGGTGATCTTCATTGATTTATTTTGTCGATTTATTTATTGATCCATTTTGCTACTAGTTGATTCATTCATACATCTCATTATTCATAAATGGTATATTAAATGTTGATTTTGCGAAAACGAGTCGAACGGTCCCTCATGACGATGCAAGAATGGCGACAGAGATGATTGCCTTCTTGGGTGGGTCATGAGGGGTGAGGAGACTCCACAGGTGGAATACGGGTGAGCGTGAAATTTCTCACATCGAGTGCGATCTGATAGAGGATCTTTCGTTTTTCTTTTCATGAGGTTTCAGAGCAAAAAGAGTAAATTTCCAAAGTCGGAGACAATTTTTGTCGGATTGAGATTAATTGCATTACTGTCAGAAAAATCTTCTTTTCTGTCGAATCTCGATAGACGTCTGATGAGGAATGGGCGATGAATTGTTAGAGTTTTCACTGAGGAGTCCTGCTAAGCATTTAAAATCGAATCCCGAGATGTTCATCGCATAGACGTTAGCGAGTAAATCCACCCGTTCACGTATTTAGATTGTAACTCGACATTGAATATCTGATAAGGTTTGGTTCGACATTGACAGCAGCTCGTCTAAAATGAGAAGGTAAACAAATTCTTGATAAAGAAATGAATCACTTGCCTTGAGTCCGAGGGAAAATATCAATAGCGATAGGAGAATCATTAGTTGCTCATGACTGGATAAATTGTCGACGGAAAAAGCTGGCTAATAATCTGATAAAATTATCTAATAAGTTGATTGAGGAAGGCGGCAGTTGATCGAGTGTATAGAGTAGTATTATCGTGAATCGACCTAATAGTGAAAAATCTAGAATATAGAGTTAATTTTTATCTACTGAATTCGTAAATCACTCACCCAATTACGTTTCTTGTATTTTGAACACACCTACTGAGTACCCGTTTCAACTGGAACATCTATCTACGACTCTACATGTACGCATGCATCACACACAGATTAGGTCATAATGCACATGAGAACATTGTTATTACCTAACCATAGGGAGAGAGTTATAAACTTGTATCTACTGATAGACCTCTAAATTGCGTCAGAGAAAATAACAGTGTGACGAGAATCTTCTTTTCTATCCGTGTGCAAGTCATTAGTTAAATATACCAATATGCATCGTAACGAACCCGTCGGTAGTTGATGGTATGGATAGAAAATCAAATGAATGCACAACTGCGCCCGATTTAAGCGTCGCTATGACGATATTTAGGGCGTTAAATTTGAAATAGCTAAGTTATAAATTATGATAAGAATTTTAAGTAAAAGTATTACCATTTTCTTACAAACCCGAGGGTCTATTTACAAAACGGGGTGTCCCGGTAATTGCTGATTATTTTTACCATCATATAACACGCATAGAATTCAATGACGTAGCAGCAAAACGAGTAAAACACGATGATTGAATTGTAATACCGATAATTGATATAATAGCGTTCATAGTCACGAATTAATGGTCATGCGGAAGTTGAAAATGGTCAAACCCGTAAAGTAAAACTAAAAGTTAGCGTAATAAATTGGTTTTTCACGAATCCCGTTTCCGTCTCTCATAGTAGTAATGATTGCATGGGTTAGTTGGAATGGTTGAAATTGTATGAAGGTGAGTGTTTGCTGTCAGGGTAGATTGGTAGACCCCTCTGGGACAACTTGGTCGAGAAGATCTTGAGTTTCGTTTTGCTGAAAACATGAATAATACCCCAACAAATCTTTCAATCTAAAATTAAAATTTCTCACCAATTTAGATGAATACCTCAACCAGTTCCGAGAAAACCCTCAGACCCTGCTTTTCCTGTGCTGATAAAAACGCCGATATCGCACAGCTCCACTTGTACATCGGGGAATTGAAAAAGAGAATTGACCTCTATGAGGGAACGTGGTTCTCCCCACCACAAATGAAGGAGGAGAAAAGCAAGATTCTGCGCTTGGAGCACTGCCGTGACAGTCTCCTGGAAGAGAGCAGGTGCCAGAGGCTAACCATAAAGTCCCAATCAGAGGCACTGCACAAGATATACTCCGAATCAGAACTAGCAAAGCGAGTTCGCGGATACCCGATACAAGATGGGACTAACGTGTTCCCAATGCACCATATATCAGCGGAAACCTCTTCAAGGTCCAGTTGTAAAGGGCATGGCCCACAATTGCCGCCAATTCCCGCCCCAGCTCTTTCTGGATTTCGGCCTATGTCTGGCGGACCAACGGATCCTATCTTGGCTCCAGTACTCGTGCCACACCTCGTTCAAACCCCAGTCGGAGCTACCCTCCCCCATCGTAAGCGTAAGCGGCTGACGCGTTCTGAAAAGAATCAAAAGCGTAGAGACGCCATGGCTGCGCTAGAAGCCTCGTTAACAGCAGCCAGATCGACCATCAAAGAGATCACGGTTACCCATTCTATCCCTACAAAGGAAGTATTCCGGGTAGTTCCGGCCGATAGTATCAAATTTCTCGAAGACCGCCGGTTACCCGTTGACATCGACGAGATGCTCGCGGAAGGAGAAGCATTCTCGTAGTCAGTTCTCTCTCGGGTCTCGATTTCACTGATATCCCGAACAAATTTGAAGAAATGACATTATCTTGTGACCAATCTTAAATGTGTTGTGTTTATTTAAATTTTGCTGAATGTGAATTGATGTTTTCGTTCTAATATAACTGTTCGATTTTCTTTTGATTGTGTAAATTACATGTATGACTTGCTACGGTTGAATTACATAAGAGGAGGATCATGAATGTATAGTAAAAACTTGGACGCCGTACCTTTTGGACCAGGGTCGGGCCGAATGATGCGTAAGGAGTGGGTAAGACCTTCTAAGGCACCGTAGAACCCGAACCGAGAAAGGGTTAGGAGTAGTCCTAAGGTAGGGGCTCACCTGCTAACTCTTTCCAACCCGTGTGAGCAGCACCAACGTGGAACATCACCACGGGCTCATACGTGGGAATATGCGAATGATCATTTGGAGTGTGTGAGGGAATGGTCCGAGCAGAATAACGATACCGGATAGGTGTGTTAATCATGTATATATATATTTTTCTTTTCCCCACATACGCCCAACATGATTTTTGGGGGCTCAGCCGGGATGAATTCGATTCGCTTGATTGCCTATTGTTGTGTTATGATGCGTAGTGCAATAATTTAACAAATGATGATAACGAAATAGAAGCGGGACTGAAACGAATCGATATTGTAATGTAATAGCCTGATGATACGAACTGAAATAGAGCATGTGTGAATAAAGATGAACCTAAATGAGTATGAATGAATATGACAGAGTATGATGAGAGAAGGAAACGGGAATTAGTTACTTTGTTTAATTTTAATTTATTAAATTAAAAAGGGGGAGACAAAAGAAAGTAAGGACAATAGAATTAAATGATTAAAGTCAAAAATACGACGGGGAATTGTTAATGACTAAATAAAATACGAAAGCTAGAAGCAATAACAAATAAAAGATAGACGAATATTAAATACAAACATAATAATATTATTGCTAATACTATTAAGAACAAATAATAACAATACATTTATTCAGATATGTCGGAAGCTAGGCAACATCTACAACAACTAAGCAGATTCGTCGACATAGAAAATGACTCAATAAAGACTTTAAAAAAGAAACTGAAACAAATAGAACTCCTAGAACAACAACGTCAAAACGCCCCGCTGATATCCAAACAAAACTTTCTAACCGACAGATTAGGATCAACAAATACCGACACTGACTTGTCCATCCATTACCAATGGCTTCAACAACGTCTTGACGATTCCGACTTGAACATCGAATACGTAAGAATACGCGAACAAGTGAGAACTTTGTCCAAGCGAATACGAGTCTTGATCGAAGAGAAAGCAGCGGCATTAAGAACTTGTAATATTTGTAAGACGCGACCTGGCAGAATGCTAATATTACCTTGCGGACACCTAAGCCATTGTGATGAATGCGTCGTCGCTTTAACCCGCTGTTCTTTATGTGCGTGTGTGATAAAAGAGAAACACACGGTCTACTTCAATTAGCACGTGATCGTCGCTCGGTGAGGGAAATTGGATGGTTGAACAATTAAACTAAAATATTTTGATTTTGTCGATTTGATTTATTAATGTTTTAATAATGACATCGTATATCATATGGAGCATAGACTGAATAATCAATAAATCATTTTTGTGTGTTTATTTCATTTTGCGAAGCTATAATTTGATCCGTTGTATCATAATTTTCGCCATGAAGAAAAGGTACTTTAAAACTTAAATCGAGCAAATAAAGTGGAACTAGTCCCAACATAAGATTAAAGGGGGAATAAACCGAGCCACCTTCGGGAGGTACGATATACAAACGCCGTTTGGGAGGGATAACCGATCACCCCGAGTAAGAGATGTAAGGCGAGGTACCATCGCGAATATTGAAAAGTTTCTACGGTATGGCTGATCACCATACCAATGTAGAAATGGATCAATGCGATCGTTTTGCGTTTTGAGCAAGGGGGGAAAGGGGAAAACATTCTCAAGCGGTACAGGTTAGGTCGACAAATAAAAAGAAAAAATGGAAAATGTTAATATAGAATAAAGAAAGAAAAGAAGCGGAAGGCAGCAGAACTTGGAGATAATAAGGCCGAGCTGTCGAAAAGTCCAGCCGGTCAGGGAAATTGAAACTGAGCTGTGAAAAGTCCAGCCAGTCGGAGATATTAAGGCCGAGCTGTAGAATAGTCCAACCGGTCAGAAGAAGAAGATTGAGCTGTTGAATAGTGCCAGCCAGTCGTAAGATCGAGTTGTAGAATAGTCCAACCGGTCAGAAGAAGAAGATTGAGCTGTTGAATAGTGCCAGCCAGTCGTAAGATCGAGTTGTAGAATAGTCCAACCGGTCAGAAGAAGAAGATTGAGCTGTTGAATAGTGCCAGCCAGTCGTAAGATCGAGTTGTAGAATAGTCCAACCGGTCAGAAGAAGAAGATTGAGCTGTTGAATAGTGCCAGCCAGTCGTAAGATCGAGTTGTAGAATAGTCCAACCGGTCAGATAAAGAAGATTGAGCTGTTGAATAGTGCCAGCCAGTCGTAAGATCGAGTTGTAGAATAGTCCAACCGGTCAGAAGAAGAAGATTGAGCTGTTGAATAGTGCCAGCCAGTCGTAAGATCGAGTTGTAGAATAGTCCAACCGGTCAGATAAAGAAGATTGAGCGGTTGAAAAGTGCCAGCCAGTTGTAAAGGCCTAGAAACATGAGATGATAGTATACAAGCTAATAATGAGATAGAATGATAAAGCTAGCTAGAAACAAGTAGAATTTAGATACGAAAATTGGAATTTAGAGAGGATTAAACGAGCTCGTGGGAAATACTAACGAAATTCTTTTAGCAAGAAAGAGAAACTGAAAAGGAAAATGAATTAGCCAGGGAATGCAAAAGTATGAATAAATGATGGGTAGAAGACGAGAATAATTATTTAATGAAAGGGATCCCGGGTAAGTAGACAAAGTTCTACAGAATTTTTTTTTTGGGTCTAAACCGGTTAAACGAATTTGTTTTTAGTTACAGAGTAGAACCCAATACGGGGGAAAATAGAGATGAAAGATTAAGTAAAATAGCGGAACTGCGTAAAAGGATTAAGAAAATATGGGGGGTAATAAGCAACAACTGACAACGACCTATCGATATTATAAATGATAACTATAGATAATTTATACGACCATATAGATAATTGTTACTACCCCAAATAGATAATTTAAAATCGACGAAAAATATGGGTTGATGGGTAATTATATTCCACGAAGAAGTGTATGAGGGAAAGAAGAGAAGCATAACAGAGGCCCTAAAACGGTGTCTGTGCTTGAATGTGGCAAAAAGGAATGATTGATTCGTGTAAGCAAATGCAACACGATATCATTTTTTCATTGTAGATATCAATCCAACCAAGACAATTCAGAACCAGCGCAGAAGGAATCCAGAGAAGATATACAAACAATCCAGTAAGAGGCAATTCAGAACCCGCACAGAGGGAATCCGGAGAAACCCGATAATCCAACAGAACAAACCAAATCAGAACCCGATTAGGGACAAAGGAACCAAAAGTAACAAACGACAACAGGGAGAAATCACGGCAAATCAAAGAGCGCTCAGATCCTCAAGTAATCAATACGAATCTTATTTTCAGTAGATCAACTGCAAAGCATCAAAAGAACAAGATCAACCCGCCATAGGAGAGGATCATCACAAGGACCTAACGAAACAAACCGAATACCAATAGACGACAAAGAAAACCCAACTACCCAAAACACACCGAAGCGAGCAAGAAGTCGAGAAAGTATAACCGATATCACGAACAGTTTGACCGCATCAACCGAAGAACTATCCGTCCGGAGTTTAACTACGTCATTGGACAACTTAAAGGAAATAGCCGAATTTCAAGAACCGATCATGACGAATGTTGTAAGAACCGATGAGTATAAAGAAAAATTTAGAGGCGAACCATTCAACGGGAATGCGAACAAGTTGGCAACGTTCATAACTAACTTTGAAGTTTATATCGATGTGTGTGGATGGACATCAGAAGCAATTAGCAAACGAATGCCTTTGTTTTTGTGCGATAGCGCACTCGAAGTATATCTAGAAGCAAAAGAAAGAAATACGAAATTAGACAATTGGGAAAGCATCAAAACATTTTTGAGAAAAACTTTCGGGGCCAGCAAACCAATAAATCAAGCCCTAGGAGAATTAGCGAGTAGAAAACAAAGGGCAAACGAATCAATAATGTTATACGCAAGCGAACTGCGAAGATTGGCAAAGAAGGCCATGAACGGAAACTTGCCGGAGGAAAATTTAGTTGGTTATTTCATAGAGGGACTACGCCGAGAAGAGGTAAGGGCCTCGGTGGGATGTCAAATGTGCAAAACACTAGAAGAGGCCATAGATTGGGCCACAAGATGCGAACTTCACCTCCCTGCACAAATGAATGTCATGCAGGAGGAGGGAAGAATCGCAGCAGCAACGGTGAAAACAGAAAACGGAGATAACAACAGTCACGAACCAAAGATGAATCAGTTGATACCAGGTAGCGCATCCAAATTTTCAAAACACCACAAGGACGATCAACGGGAAATAACAGTGAACGCAACAACACGAATAATGGGACCAATTTTAATAATCGACGAATACGAACGATAACAAACAATGCCGAACGTGCGGTAAAACAGGGCATTGGGATAGAGATTGTTACCGAAATGCCAATTGTAATAGGTGTGGACGACGAGGACACACGGAAAATATATGTCAATTGAGAGGATGTTTAACTGTGGTCAACCAGGTCACATCTCAAGAGACTGTCGAGAAAGGAGCCAACAACAACGACCACCACAGCGAAATAATAATTATGCACCAAATCCGCAACGACAAAGTAACTCCAGTGAGGGAAAGCAAATGAACGTGATGCAAGAAATTTCACATATGAAGCAGATGATGCAACAAATGATGAGACCAAGACAAGAACCAGTACCACAACAAACGCAGAATATACGTATGATGAGGAGCACTGAAAACCTCAACAATTATGAAGTACAACAACATGCACAAGAATGGCAGAGATTACAAGCTGAGGAAGAGAGAATAAAAAGGGAGCGAATTCAGCAGCGACAAGAACAACCATTACGAATAAATATGATGAGAATGGTAAAGGAGATAAAGGAACAATATTGTTACAATTACGGTAAAAATCCAAGAGTAGTCCCATTGATCGAACCAGAGAAACCGAAAGAAACGGTGACCGAAATTAAAAGAGAAAACCCAACAACACCGTTAAAGGGAAATCAGAGAATTCAGAAAATATTTTGGAAAAAGATAAAAGATAAAATCGAAAGAGAAAATGAGAAAACAAAACCAGAAGCAGAAGCGGAAAATAACAAAAATGAAAAACAGATTAATCATCTAAATCATGATATGATACAAGAATTAGACTCAGAGGAGCTAACGATATTCGAGAACAAAAAGCTAAAGAAAGTACCAAGAATGAGAAATTTACGAATTAATATGATGAGGACGACAAAGAAGGGATTATCAACAGATGACGATTGTTATGGAGGTTCCTTTTTTATTGTTAATAATTATTATATCTTGAACATAGCACGCACCCCGATTGTCCCGCTACAAGTTTTAACGGTGACTCTTTCGGGCTCTACAAAATCTTCATCAAAATAACGTAAATCAACAATAATCAACAACAATAACAATAAAAACAATAATTATTAACAATAAAAAAGGAACCTCCATAACAACTGGTGTCAGAAGCAAAGCAAACACAACACGACACTCGCATTCGACGTTTTCTTTCAATCACGAAACCTTTCAGAATAGTTATTATAGAACTATAAAGGCTAGTGACACTGTTGGCCGAACACAGTAGGCCATATCCTTCAAACAAACCACTATTTTTTTTGCACAACAAACAATAAAAAAAAAAAAAAAACAGCAACAAAACAATTGATGGCTTCAAATCAAACAAATCCAACAAATATTCCACAAACACCCAACAACTACGATAATACTCAAACACCTGAAAGCACAAATTACTACTACAACCCAAACACCAACCCAGAAAACACACATACCATTAATTCAATAATCAACCCGAAAACAAATATCCCCAACTATTTCACAGATGACAACGGAACACCGCAAAAATGGTTAGAATTCGCGAAACTAACCTTAACGCTATCGGGAGTCAAGTCAACAAAATCCTTATGCTCCAACATAATAGCGGCACTACCAAGCAACAAATTAAATGAAATCGCCGATCAAATTGATGAAATATCAAAAGACGACGACCCTTTTACAAAACTGTGTAACATATTAACCAACAAAAACAAGGTCAACAGAAGGCAAATGCTAGAGTCATGCCTCAACAATACACAGTTAGGGGACAACAAGCCCACAGATTTCCTACGACAATTAAAACAAAAACTGGAGTATCTACAACCAAACATAACAAACTCCGGTTCCAACGAATTGGTGAAAGAATTCTTCATGCGCGCTATGCCACCGGAAATTAGACGAATCCTAGCTGCTAGCAGTAACGCTGACGTCGAAACACTTGCTGACATAGCAGATAAAATAAACGAAGAAATCTACCCCACAATCTGCAGTACCCAAAACTACAACAGAAACAAAACTAATCACAACACCCAATCAACCAACAAAAACACAGAACCAAATGAAACAACAAACCGATTAATAAACACTTTGATCAGCAAATTCGACGAAATAATCGTGGAAAACAGACAAATAAAAGCGGAACTAGCCGAAATAAAAGAGAAATACAACAGGCAAAATTTCAATCCAAACGAAAACAGAGACCTATTCAACAGAAACAATTTTAATACAGACCAACTATCATACAATTATAACAGACAAAACTACGACCGACCACCCAACGAAAACAATAGACAGAACTACAGCCACAGACAATCCCCAAACGGTCACTACAGAAACCGGTCAAACTCACCAAATCGATACAACAATTACCGAAATAGCAGCCCAGAAAGGAATTCAAGAAAAGATTTCCTAAACAAAAACCACTGCTACTTTCATAACAAATTCGGCGACAAAGCATATAAATGTATAAAACCCTGCGAATTCCACAAAACGGAGCAGGAAAACTAAAAATGTCACCATTGATAGCACCCACATTTGGTGACAACAATAAGACTTTCACGGTGCATTCAAACAATACAGATTTTCTAATCGACACAGGTTCTGTGATCTCCCTACTACCGCACTACTTATACAAAAATACAAAAACTACAGAAAAGTCACTAACCGCGGCCAATGGCTCCAAAATCAAAACATTTGGCCAATACACAATAACACTCACAATAAATTCAAAAAAATACAGTTGGCCATTCACAATCGCAGAAGTACAACAGTCAATAATCGGGGCCGATTTCTTAGCAAATTACAACCTAATAGTGGACTGTCGAAACAAGAAATAGTCGAAAACAACAAAACAGACAAAGAAACAGCCAGGAACACAACATCAAACTTTTCGAAAGTAGACATCGGCGTGATTCAAACAAGTACACCAACTATCAAAACAATTAAAGCTATTGAACACGTACCAGAAATAGTCACACTACTGGCAAAATACGATAAACTCTGCGAACCAGTAACTTTCGATGGAAATTCAAACCACACTACTGAACACGCAATACTGACAAACGGAAACCCAGTCCACTCAAAAGTAAGACCACTGGATCCAAAAAAAATAGAAATCACAAAAAATATTTTTAACGAACTGTTGGAAAATAATATAGTAAAACATTCAAACTCAGAATGGTCTTCAGCACTGATGCTAAAACAAAAAGCCAACGGGGAATGGAGAGCTTGTGGCGATTACAGACTCCTGAACAAAATAACAGAGCCCGACAGCTATCCATTACCGATAATAAAAGACATAATAAATCGACTAAATGGCGCAAAATATTTTTCAAAAATTGACCTACAAAAAGCATATCATCAGATCCCAATTAGAAAAGAGGACATAAAAAAGACAGCAATAACAACACCGATCGGCATGTTCGAATACAACCGAATGCCTTTCGGTCTACGAAATGCCGCAGCAACTTTCCAACGATTCATGGATCAAACAATGAAAAACAACAAAAACACAATCGCTTATCTGGACGACATCCTAATAACAAGCCCAGACAAAGAAACACATCTAAAGGACGTGGAAAAAGTGTTCAAAACGCTGGACAATGCAAAACTAAAAATAAACCCTCAAAAGTGCGAATTTATGAAAACGGAAATAAATTTCCTTGGTCACACGCTAAACGACAAAGGAACACAACCAATAGAAAACAAAATAAACAATATAAAAAACTACAAACTGCCGACAAACACAAGAGAGTTGAGGAGATTTCTAGGAATGGTAAACTTTTATCATTCTTACATCCCAAATTGCAGCAACCTACTGGCACCACTAAACGACATTATCAAAACCAAACGAAACGTAACAATAAACTGGACACAACAAACAACCGACACATTCAATAAAGCCAAAGAAAGCCTATCAACGGCAACACTACTCGGTTACCCAGATCCAGAACTAGAGTATCAACTAACTACAGACTGTTCTGGTTTTGCAATGGGCGCAACAATTTTCCAGGAAAATAAATTCGGCAAACAACCATTGGGATTTTTCTCGAAAAAAACTAAAATCACATCAAACAAGATACTCAACATTTGACAGAGAACTCCTAGCAATACACGAAGCAATCAAACACTTTCAACATTTACTCGAAGGACGAACCTTCAAAATATTCACAGACCACAAACCGCTAACAAACGCAATAGAAATGAAAAACCCTTCACCAAGGCAGATCAGACAAATCAACTTCATATCACAATTTAACTGCACAATAAACTACGTAGCAGGAAAATCAAACATAGCAGCAGATGCTCTATCCAGAATTGAAAGTGACATAAACGCCCTAGAATTCGGAGAAATAATTGAATTGGATCAAATCAAATCCAGACAAACCGATACATTAAGCAAACTGCCTACTAAACACAGCCTGAAACTACAGGAACTCGACGGAATATGGCACGATGTCTCCAACGAAAGCAACAAACGAATCCTACTACCCGAAGAACTCCGACAAGACTGCATAAAAAAGATACATACTATCAATCATCCGGGAAACAAAATAACATTCGAGTTAATACATAACAAATATGTATGGCCTCACATGCGGGAAGACATCAAGAATTACGTCAAAAGTTGCCACAGCTGCCAATTAAACAAAACAACAAAAAAACCTAAAACACAAAAAGTAACCTTCCCAAGCAGTGAAGCGTTTGAAACAATACACACAGACGTAGTAGGACCACTACCACCAAACGACAACTACAAATATCTACTAACAATTATAGACAGAAAAACCAATTGGTTCGAAGCGATCCCAATAAAAGAAATCACAGCAAAAAATATCTGCGAAATGATCGAACTAAACTGGATAGCTCGTTACGGCCAACCGAAAACAATCATAACTGATCAAGGCAGACAATTCGAATCAGAAATGTTCAAAATACTGTGCAATAAATATAATATCAAAAGAAATCGAACAACAGCTTACAACCCACAATCAAATGGGAAAATCGAACGGTTTCACAGAACATTAAAAGAAAGCATCAGGACAAAAGCCAATGACCAAAACTGGTTAAACCAACTTCCAACAATATTAATCGGACTAAGAAATAGCCCGAATTCAACAGATAATGAAAGTCCAGCATACAAAATTTTCGGAAAAACAACAAACTTGCCATCACTCAAATCAGATACAAACAAAAACACCAAAAACAGCAAACAAATAACAAACAAAAATAGCGAAACCACCGAACAGAAACCAAAAGGAATTTTAAAAAGAAGACCGGACTCCGAATTAGACGGAAAAATAGTATTAACAACAGATTTCATCCTAATAAAAAAACCATTCACAAAAGGATTCGAATCCAAATACGAGGGTCCATTCAAACTCCTAGAAATTAACAAAAACGTCGCCACAATAATCAAAAACAACAACAAAATGAAAATAAACATAAGACGAATAAAACCCTATCACCAAAACAAAAACCCACAAAACAACTCACCGCAAGACAAAACACAAACCCAAACACAAACAAAAAAACAACCAATTCACAAAAACATCACATTCAACCACAAAAATTCAATCAAAATATTCGATAAAGACACAATACTGGCTCCACTATACAAAAAACGTTACAGCGAATGCTTTAAATAAAAACACAAAGATACACAAACAAACACACGCACAAACCTCGTAAATTGTACAGTTTTTATTTTTCTTGTAAATACAGAACAAAATGTAAATTTTTAATTTTATTGAAGTTGTAAATACAAAGAAACAGAAACAAAATACACAAAAACATATAAAACATTGAAAAAAAAAAAAAAAAAAAAGGTTATGGAATGTAATTTTTTTTACGTTACTTTTTATTGATTCATGTTAACCTCCGGTTTTAAAGGGGAAAGTTATGTAATGTACAGTTATTTTTGTCAATATTTTAGTATTCACAATTAGGAATTGTGTATGCTAAGATATAAAAATCAACCATTTGGGAAATCCAGATTTTTAATAAAAACTATATAGCGATAATTTACTATAGTAAATTATCGCTATAGTAAATCACAAAAATAAAAAAATCGAAAATAAATCGAAAAGAATATTCAACAGACAAACTACGAAATCTACGTTAGACTATTCAACTACAACCGGACGTAAATAGAAGGTTCCAGTCCAGTTTCTATTTAAAACAATTCTCCAAAAACCAATCTCGAACCGAACTCAAGCTTCAATATCAATAGCTATAAACGATACCGAAAGTATTAAAAGATAATAAAACATTACTGTAGTAAAGCAATTTCGTATTCCTTCTATTTCAAAAGACTCGAAATTATCATAGCCAGAATTGTGGTTTGTGATATCCCTAATAAATAAGTTCAGTTTCCATTTAAAACTATTCTCAAAATAATCTCGAATCGAACTCAAACTTCAACATCACAGTTTTCCAACAATATTGAAGGTGCGAATTATCGTAACCAGAATTTTGATATCCCCAAACAAATAAGGTTTTAATTCTTTGTTATAATAAAGTTTGAAAGACGTTTCATTTTGTTATTGTTTTACGTTATATTCGTGACTGTATATTGTTCATAATTATTATATCTTGAACATAGCACGCACCCCGATTGTCCCGCTACAAGTTTTAACGGTGACTCTTTCGGGCTCTACAAAATCTTCATCAAAATAACGTAAATCAACAATAATCAACAACAATAACAATAAAAACAATAATTATTAACAATAAAAAAGGAACCTCCATAACAACGATGAAGACTATGTGAGTAGCCTTGGTGGAGAAATATTGCAGTTAAATGGAAATATTGACCAACTAAGAGAAAAGATCGGAGCAGATGAAGATGAGAGTGAAAGCGACGTAACAAGCGAAAGTGAAGACGAAAATATCGAAATGAAATTGAGAAAAGAAAGAAAAGAAGCTATAAAACAAGTAAAAGAAATACTTCCAGTGGTGGTAAGAAATCAAGAATTCATTGACATTATACCCTATAGACGCTTTATACAAAAGATAATGAAACTAGAAAGAAACGAAAAAGATTTAATACCAAGTGATGAAAGAGCGATAATAAAGAAGTATATGGAAAAAATGAAACAAGCGGAGATAACACGCTATGTAATAAAAATCGGAACGAATAAAGGGCTCGAGAGAATATGGATAAAAAATACAGTTACAGACGAGATTTTCGATTGGATAAGAGAACATTTGGGCAGTTCAAGAAAGAAAGAATATCTGTATCAATATCAAGGAGAACAAATTAAACCCGACATGCACCTAATAGACGCATTAATCTGGCCAGGAGAAACCCAAATATTGAAACTACATAAAGAGAAGCAACCAGCCAATATTCAAGAATGGGCTAAAGACGTCAAGGCAGAATACGATTTTAATATCAAGTTGAAGTTGGAACAAATGAAACAATGCACTTTGAGACGTAACCTAGATAAACTAATCAAACAAATCCAAGAACAAGTCGAAGATAATTGGGATCTACTCATAGCGAAACGAACTCCAGCTATGTATGAACTAATGAGCCGATTGCGAGACACAGAATTGCTCAGAATGAGTGATTGGAGAACCATAAATTTGATCCACAAATACGGAAGGTTAAAAGAAACGCAACCGCAGAGATTGGAAATAACCCTATGGTTACCAAACGAGGAGAAACGACGAATAAAAATAAGCAACCAGAGTACGGTGGATGATTTAGTATCAAAGATAAACCAAGAGATAACGGAAAAAGTGCGAAGCGAGAGCAGTGATGGTATGATAGATGATGTAGTCATGATGTACGATAAAATAATATTACGGGCTGAAGACGATACCTCGTTAAGCGAAATGGGAATGTGGGATAATCACCAAATAATTAGAATATTGCCCATGGACGAATTCCGAACAAGAGATGTAACCTACCAGAAAGAGATAAGGGATAGGATGAAAACGTTATACCAAAAATCAGTAGAGATAATTGAAATTCATCAACATTGGCTAAAAGATAAAGAACTACAAGGAAAAATAAAGAGACTGAGTACTAGATCTTGCAGACGAACCCCATGGGAAAGAGTGTGGAATGCAGAAAATCAAGTATGGGAAATCAAGAAAGGAGTTTTCGTAGAGACAGACATCGGAGAGACAGAAAGTGAGTCAGAAGAAGAGGAAGACGAACCCCCAAAATACGAAGAGGACAAAATGGAACCGATATCCGACGACGAAAGCGAAACGGACGTCACGTCGGAAAGTGAAACCGAAATCCGGCATATTCATGCGATGAGAAAGAAGGAACGCGAATACGCTGACATAGACGGTGAAGAGGCAAAAGAAGCGAGAGATCGAGAAGAAAGAGAAAGATACAAACAACTAAGCGATATCTTAGAGACGGGGACAAAGAATCAAAAAAGGCAAACGATAGCACTAGCCAATTTCATCCTAAAAATATCAGACAATATCCAGTATCTGAGAGAGATAGTAAAGACTATAGAGGAATACCGACAATACAACGAATGGTATCCGGAACAATTGGAACAAATCATTGGGAAGTGGCGAAACCATGAATGGTCACAAGACACCCAGGAAAGATATCGAATTCGAATTAAATATCCGGATAAAAATGTAGAAGAAGTAGAAGTACATCCAACCACAAAAATCAGAGAATTGAAAAAGAAACTAGCATACGAAACCCCATTCCATCTACAACTACAAGGAAAATCATTAGATGACAATGTGGATGTCGGAATAACACCCATGAGATTAGGGGAGATCAATGTATTGACAATGGCGGAAACATTGGGAAAACCAATCAAAAAGAAAAGCAAATCCAGTAAACCCACAAAAGGTAGCCTGAGTACACCAAGTCCGGATAAAGGGGCGAGTAAATCGAACGAAACCGAGGAAATCGAGGAGATCATATTGGAAGACAGCGATGAAGGAGCTGGAGAGAGATCGCCAATATTAGTGAGATGGCCAACAGGAGCAGAAATATGGACCACGAGCCAACCGTCAACCAGCTATCAACAACCAAGTAAAAGGAATATCGAAGAGATCGTCGACAATACAACAGAAACCGAAACTGACGAACAATTCCAAAGACGAACAGGACCAACAAAAGTGACACCAGAAGGTCAAACGGACAAAATAATAGACGAATGGAATGAGTGGCTGAGAAATAACGATAGCTCATTGCCAAGAACAGATAATGAGAGAAACCCGAATTATGAAATGACGAGAGAAGCCGGAACGATGATGGAGAAACGGGCAAAAGGGAGACCCAAGAAACAAGGAGAAAAACCCGAATTTAAAACTAGAGAACAATTAAAACAAGACCAAGGTCAAGTCAGATTAGAAAAACTAGACAAAATAGTGTGGGATCTAAAGGAAGCCCAACCAACAATTGAAAGAGGCGAAAAATGGATACGAGAGCTGGTAAAAGATATGCTAATAATAACAAACCCACAATTGAGACGGTTATGGCAACGAAAGGTAGCAAGTGTAGACGCCAGACAGCTATGGAATATAATATCCGGAATAATCCCGAAACTAATCAAAGAGAAAACCAAAACCACTAAAACAGATTGGGAAGAGACAAGAAGAGTAATTGAACAATTAACATTGAATGCGAACGACGACGAACATCACCTAGTGGTATTAACGTACCTAATGTACAATTTGATGGGATTAGCAGCTAGGAAAATACCTAACAAACAATTCGCAAATCATGTAGAAATGACAGTCACAATCATTGAAAATACGATCGAACCACACATTATCCGCACCGGCGGGTGGAAAAGACTAATACAAGCACCACGAAAAAACGAACAGGAAAGATCAATGCAAGTTAGATTGAAAAAGTTGCTGAACGAACTGGAATGGGAATTACCAATGAAAGATCCAGCGAGCCGGAAAGCGTCAATAAATTCGTTAATGATGACTATGATGATATGGATGCTATGCACAAGCGGAGCAACGAGTTTCACGATATATGATTGCGATAATTCCGTAATGAGGGATAAATACTCGCTGAGAGATATCGAAGAATGTAGACAGGCTTCACCAAATAAATTGGATATCGTAAATAAAAAAGTCCCATATCACGTATACCAAGAATCGGATTTTATCAGAACGCAAGCAAAGGAATGCGTAGTATCGAAAAAGGTACTCGCATACTACTGTGGACAATATTCATATTCAACTCTCATACTACCCGGATTGGATAAAGAAATAGTACCTATAACAAGAGAGGACTGTAAAGAACTTTTCAGGACTGGAGCAATGAGGATCCGAGATGGAATAACGATACACGGGCAAAGCGGAATGATTAAAACTGAGAGCATTTATGTATCCGGATGAGTGAAGGCGAGCGATGGATCATGTAACGGAGGTACGTATACGATTAGAGGAGAGGCAATATCGGGGGTAGTAGTAATCGAATCCTATACAGTTGAATTAAAAGAATACGAAGCACAATTCGACGCCAATAATTACCAAATGAAGACCAATCCAGCATGTAAAGCCACAGAAAACATATGCAAAACGGGGGTTTCGACCATAATATATGAGGCTAATACCCAAAAATGCCGACTTCAACTGCTAAAAAGCGCGCTGTTCAACGAAGTAAAAGGGGAAATCTACGAGAACGAAGATGACGAGGATGGAAACGGAAAAGTAAAAATGCGAAATGGAAAACCCGTACCACCCTCGCCCAGAGAAAGAAGGCTCGCAACACAGAAAACGCCAACGGCACTGATCACAGATGATCCTGATCTAGGTATGAGATTCATCAGAGAAAAAGAGACTACCAAATGTAATAATATAGTATACAAAACTAATTACGCAGGTATCTACATGTCAAGGCAGATAATAGATGGCGCAGTGGGAAAGATAGCTACGGAAGGACGTCAAGTTATACTTATACGCCAATAATAAAATGGATTTTTTATTTCACCGCGGACAAACGACACTGCAAAAAGTATATTACGACCTTATACAAAACGATTGCTCATTGAACAAAGAGATACTAAAAACGAAACTAGCCATCGCAATAACACACCCTAGATAATGCGATGCCATCACTCCCATTACCAGACGGACATTTTGGTAGGATGGTAGGAGAAGTGATGTATACGTATGCGTGTACTAAGACGTTTGCACGAATGCCAGAAAAACCCACCATACCCCCAGGAAAATGTGCAAATGAGTTGGAAATTCGTTACAAAGGACAAAATCGATTCGTCCAACCAGTTACCAGAATTATGAACCCATTAGGTTTCTACCCAAATCTTTTTAACTGTTCTAATGCGTACGGACCATTGTACGAAAGACCCGATGGAAAATGGGTAATGTTACCATTAAAGGCCCCGGTAGAGGAACCCAAGAAGTTTGGATTGATAGAACTCGCCGCGGAGCAAGACTTCAAACCCATAGACGTATCAAATGGAGGTATGTATTCCCCAGAGGATTTAGAAACAGCACGGCTAAACATACTTTTCCCAGCCAGACGAGAGTCAATATTATCAAATATGGTCACTATAACTGGGGGAACAAACTATCAATCAGGTCCAAATTATGAACTACTACTATCACCGGACCATTTCCAACACGCAACATCAAATATGATGAAAGCAATGTGGGGAAGATTCTTAGTATTTGGACAAATGATGGCAGGAATATTGGGAATCATACTCATAATTCAAATTGTCAGAGTAATACTAACGCAAATGTTAGCCTGTTTTGATATTTACAAGAGAGAAAAGAAAGTAAATTGGAAAATGATAGTAGGGTTTCTACCATTTCTAGCAAAAACCATGGTATTACATGGTCACTCAAAAGACATTCATCGAATAAAGCGATTAATTAAAATACTAACAAAGATTAAAGGAACAGACGAGGAAGTGGGTAGACGATTCCGAAAAACCATGTACGATGAAGCAACAAGAAGACAACTGAAAAAGAACAAACCAAAATTCTTGGACCGATTCAGAAGTAAATCATCTAACAGCGACAGTGACGACGACGACGAAGGAAACCATAAATATCCGTATCCCAGTGGATATCCCAAAGAAAAGCAAATAGAAACAGCACCATACTGGGAGAAAGAAAAAACAAATACCTGGATAGCCAACGGAAGTTATGTGCCACCGGATATCGTTGGACAACAAGCAGCTTTGACCATGACACAAAATATGTATCCACAGTTACCAAGTCAACCCGGAATGAACTATATGCCAACCCGAAGAACGAAAAGCGTAGACCAGGCTGATGACGTAAGAACAATAGCAGTGATGAGTTCACCAGGAGGAGCAGCAGTAACAGTCATGATCCAAATTAATGGGAAAGAGACGAGCGCAATGATAGATACCGGAGCAAATGTATCAGCAATAGCAATAAATCAAATACCCAGTAAATATTGGAAGGATATCGAACAAACAACCATCCACATTATCGCGTGCAGTAAAGAAACCGTAGACGTAGTAGGACGATGGTGGACGACGTTACGATATCAAGATAACGAAATTGAAACGTATTTAGCGGTAATACCCAAACTGAGTGAACCATGTATAATCGGAACAGATTTAATGCCAGAATTATTCAAGGAAGTAGTAATCGATTTAACGACAATGTGCCTAAAAGATAAAATGGGTAGAATATGCAAGATGAACGCAATAATTAGATGTCCAGAGAAAATAATTGTACCAGCAAAATCACAGATGATATGTCAAATAAAGGTAGACACTGGACTAGAAGGGGAAGCTATCTTTGAGCCAAGTAAATCATTTGAAAAACGACGAGAATTACCGTTAGCAAGAGAAATAATAACAATCAATGAAGAAGGAGAAATACCAATCAACATTACGAATTTCGAGGAAGAAGATAAGATCATATATGAAAACGAAAGATTGGGTAGACTAACACCCATGATGGATATAGAATTACCAAAAGCCACTAACGAGACAATGAAAGCTGACGAGTTATGGATAATCGATAGCACCTTACTCACGGAGAAGGAAAAGGAAAACCTTCAACAATTATTGATAGAATATAAAGATATATTCGCCATTTCAGATTTGGATTTAGGAGCATGCGATGTTACGTTACACGCAATACCATTAATAGATGAAACTCCAATTGCGTTACGCCCATACAAACTAGCAGAAAAGCAAAAAGAGATAGCCGAAGCAGAAGTACAAAAGATGTTAGATGCACAAGTAATTGAACCAAGTTGTTCGCCTTGGCAATTTCCAGTAGTCATGGTGAAGAAAAAAGATGGTACACAGAGATTCTGCATCGATTATCGAAAATTAAACGCAGTGACGAAAAGAGATACATACCCGTTACCAGACATCAATGAGATGTTACTTATGCTGCAGGGGGCCGCATATTTTACGTCGTTAGATCTAAAGAGCGGATATTGGCAGATCAAAGTCAAAGAGGAAGACAAAGAGAAAACGGCATTCACATTGGGTCGAGATCTATACCAATTCAGGAAAATGCCATTTGGACTGACCAATGCCCCAGCATCATTTCAGAGATGTATGAATTTTGTCACACATGGGATCAAACAGTGTATGGTATATATTGATGATTTATTAATATATTCAGCCACATTCGAACAACATTTGGAAGACATCAGAAACGTGTTCATTCGATTACGACAATGGAAATTGAAACTCAAACCATCAAAGTGTGATTGGGCAAAAGAGAAAGTTACATTCTTAGGACACATAGTGTCAGCAAAAGGCAAAGAACCAGATCCCAGAAATATAGAAAAAATAAAAACATGCCCAGCACCAAAAACTGTCACCCAAGTTCAAGAATTTCTCGGATTATGCGGATATTATAGAAAATTCATCAAAAACTATGCAGGTATTGCGAAACCTATCCAGGAATTAGTGAAAAAAGACATTTCATTTATTTGGGGAGCAGAACAACAAAAAGCATTTGAGACATTAAGAGATAAATTAATTGAAGCTCCAATACTCGTACACCCTGATTTCAAGAAACCGTTCCTGTTAGCAACAGATGCAAGTGGATATGCAGCCGGAGCAATATTAGGACAACTCGATGAGGAAGGAAAAGAAAGAGTGATTGGCTATTACAGCAGAACGTTTAAAAAGCACGAGAAAAATTATTCAGTAACGGAAAGAGAAGCGTTAGCTATAATACAAGCGATAAAACATTTTCGATATTTGTTATGGGGACACGAAATATGTATCACAACCGATCACCAACCATTAGTATGGCTCGGACAGCACAAAGAAGCTTCAAGTAGATTGATGCGATGGGCAATGCAGTTACAAGAATATTCCCCATTCATAAAATTCAAGGCGGGAAGAGCGAATGCCAATGCAGATTGTATGTCCAGATTTATCTTTCCGGATTTAGTAGATCATGAAATGCAACGGATATGTCTGATGGTAGCAGAAGATTTGGATTTTTGCCAACTCCGAAAAGACCAGCAAGATGATGCCGAGTTGAAACAAATTATCGAATATGTAAAAACTGGAAAAGTAGAGGTATACGAGAAAGATCAAAAGTTGAAAGAACATATGGATAAACATCGACATCGATATATCATCGAGAAGGATTGGTTATTGATAATGGATGGAGAAAAGAGACTGATGTGCATTCCAGAAAATCGACGTAAAGATTTGCTAACGCAGTATCATGACGGAAGACTCGGAGGGCATATGTCATCTAAAAAGACGTTAGCACGGATGAAACAAAAATACTTTTGGCCTACGCTATCCGAAGACGTAACGGAATGGGTGAAAAATTGCATAACCTGTGCAACCAGGAAAAACACGGGAACAAAATGGAAGGCACCATTAAAACCAATGCCAGTACCAGCCGAACCAATGGCAATGATATCAATGGACGTGATCGGTCCACTACCGGAATCAGATAGAGGAAATATATATATATTGGTGATCACAGACTATCTGACAAAATTCCCCGAAGCATTCGCTATGGCAGACCAGAAAGCGAAGACAATAGCAAAAATACTAGTGGAAGAAATATGCTGTAGATATGGAACACCGAAACAAATATTAACTGATCAAGGAACAAATTTCATGAGTGAAATAATGAGCGAAGTAACCAACTACTTCAAGATTGCGAAACTAAGAACATCACCGTATCATCCACAAACTAATGGTATGACAGAAAGATTCAATGGAACACTTGAATTCAAATGTTATCAAATTATGTCGATCGTCATCAACGGGACTGGGACGAATATATAAAATTATGTTTAATGGCCTACCGGATGTCAATCACGCAGTCCACAAAGATAAGTCCGTTCAAGTTGATGTACGGCAGAGAATGCAATATGCCAATGGATTTAGAGTATCAGCCACCAATATCACAGTATATGGAAATAGACGATTACGTAACGAGATTTAAAGAAAGAATGCAGGAAATCTGGGAAATTGCAGGACTAAATATAAAGTTTTATCAAGAAAGTTACAAAGATCTACACGATAGAAAGAAAAACGTTAAACAACATACGTTCCAAATTGGCGATTGGGTGATGATCGAAACGCCAGAATTGATTCCAGGAACCACCAAGAAACTGCAACGAAACGGCAAAGGACCGTACGAAATCTTATTCGTCGGGGAAACTAATGTAAGAGTACGATTGGTAAACAATCCCTTCACAAGACCAATATATGTAAATGTGGCCCGATGTAAACCGATACCGAAAACTGCCACTAGCCAGCCAGAAGGGCGAACATTGACAACCAGATCACAAACGTACAGAATGAACATGTTACAACAAGTAACCGAACCAACAGGTAATCGATTGGGGCTACAACCACCAGAAGCCGAGAAAATCATAAAAGAGGTAAAAGCTAAATTACCCGGATGGGCAAAAGATAGATTAGATTTTGAGATATTGGGAGGTCTGCTAACAATGATAGAAAATTATGCAAATCGAGAAAGAACACACCCATTACTCAGGGTAGTTAAAAGTCAATGGCCGATACTATTCACGATCACAGATCATTATGGAGATACACCACTGCACAAACTCTTAAAGGTGGGTAATAATGAACAAATATTAGAAACAATCGAAGCATTCCGTGATTGTAACATTTCGACAGATCAAGAAAACCATCGAGGTTACACTCCATTAATGATAGCAGCCAATCGAGATAAAACTAAAGATATTTTAACAGCACTACTCGAAACAGGATCAAAAATAACCACACAAGATCACGACCAGAAAAATGCGCTATATCATGCAATCGAAGGCAAAAGTACCGAAGCATTCATAGCCTTGATAGATCTAATGTCATATGAGGATAATAGGAAGATAGGAAATATGTACGATGGGTTATTAACCGCAATCAAGGAGAAATTGATAACAATCACCGGGATACTAATTGCTTGGAGAAACCCAATCAAAAACGATTATATGGTAGATATAAACGAAACATTCATCCGAGGAGAAAATACATTGATGAGAGAAGCGATGAGGGGACATCATCTATTCGAAATCCCAAACCAACTACTACAACGAGGTATAAAACTCTCAAATCACAAAGACGAACAACTAATCAGAAAACGAATCACCAGTTTCGAAAAATCCATATCTCAATTCACCGATAAAGTCCATGTAAAATATGGGGAAACGGCGAGCGTTCTATATATGATGGAAACTATGAATAACATTCGAGAAAACTACCTAAGTATTATTCAGGTTCTTACGGCGGAAGAACGCATTAATAGTTCAAACAAGAAAAAGATAAAAATAAAGAAAGTAAAAGCAAGAGAGTCTGAAGAACAAGCCGATCAAATAATAATAGATATAACAACAACAAGTAAACCAAAGATAATAAACTCCGACCAAGAGATAGTAGTACGTAAGGCTAAAGAAGTATTCTTTGAAGAAATGCAAGATCTATCCGATGAAGCGATACTAGAAAAGATAACAAAAACAGTACACACCTACGCAAGAGACCAGACCACAAATCTCGACATAGGAAAAATAAAAACATTTATACCACTAGCATTCACCATACCAACAAGAGATTCAAGAACCCCATTACAACAGGCAATATTAGCAGCAAAAGAAAACCGAGCAATAACCATCATAAGAATTCTCCAAGATGGAGGAGAAGATATCAACATTAGAAATGACCAAGGAGAAACAGCAATGATGTATGCAGCAATAACAAAGATACACCCGAAAACCTTACATATACTACATCAATCAGGGTCAAGACTTGACGAAATATCGAATGAAGGAAACTCCACCATGGATTGGGCAACAATACAACCAAACTTGGAAATGATCAGATTCATATGTAAAAACGCTACAAGAAACGAGGTAGAAAATATCTGTAAGAACACGTCACAGTTCCAATGGAATACGATACGGGAAAACCTAGAAGCTATGAAGCTATTGTTAACATGGAAAGTACCGCAAAGCAACAAATATGCAATAAATATAAATGAGTTCTACGAAAACGGAGAAAATGCAATGGTTAAAAATACGCTAACAAAAGGAGGAACCCCGAAAATCATACTGATCGTGTTAAACCGAGAAGACCTCAAATTCACGCAGAACCTAAACGAACCAAAGCGAATCGGAAAGCACCGTCGCATACAATTGAGAGAACTAGTAAAAGAATGGAATAGAAAGAGACATGCAGCAACAGGCAGAAAGGAGTTCGAATTCGAAGCAAAATTAGCNCGCTCAACATCTAAGAGAATGTGAAAGGAAAAAGATAATGTGTGTATTAGGAAAATGGGGATGTCAGAAACAATTACACCGAGGAGAATTACCCCAACATCTAGCAGAGAACGTAACAACACACGCAGAAATGTGGTCAACGGTATTACAAGAAAACGAAAAGAAAACCGAAAATTCGGAAAAAGAAATAATCTCGCTAAAAGCGATGGTAAGAGAATTATTGCAAGAGAAGGAAGCATTCGAAGAGGCAAGAACAAGTACAAAGATACAGACAGATCTAGTGGAAACCAGCAACAAAATGGTGAAAGAACTACATCAAAAAATAAGAGAAATAAACCTCAACGAACTAATACCAACAGCTCCTTACATATGGAAAATAACGGAAGTAAAGGAGAAAATGCAAAGAGCGAGAAATGGAGAGGATACAACACTGTTAAGTCCAGCATTTTATTCATGGAAAAACGGGTATAAAATGAAAATGAAGGCCTATCCCAACGGAGATGGAAGCGCACGCGGAACACATTTCTCAGTATTCTTCCTGATGTGTAAAGGGTTATACGACGAATTAATAGAATGGCCGTTCAAAGCAAAAATAGACCTCGCAATGATGAACCACCAAAGTATGCATGAACAGAGTTTCCATACAGCAGGAAACCTCGTATGTTATCAAAGGCCATTGGAAGAAGAAGGGACCAGCATCCGGAGCACCGAATTTCATCCTGCAGCAAAAAGTGGAAGAGATGACAAGAAACGACACCATATACATAAAAATAGCGGTGAGACGAGATGGGAAGAGTAGGACTGAGTAGTGAGACGAATAAATTTGTATATAATAAATTGTAAATATCGGCGTATATATCCAGTAAAATATTATATAATAGTGTAGAAAAACCCCAAATCTACTAAAAATAAACTTAAGCGGAAAACTTCAAAAATCCCAACCCACCTATATTCGTAACAATAAATAAATAATAGAACAAATATAAATGTGCAACGTTGAGTTAATAATATCGTTATTTAGACAAGATGACACAAGAACGAACGGAAGCCCCAAACAATGTAATAAAAATCAATGGAGTACACAGAGAAAAATGGGCCAAAGTAATGGCACAATTATCAAATAAGACACGAAACTACCTCGAAGAGGCCAGAGAATGGGAAAACCACCAATTCCAGTGGTTGGTACAAAATTTACGAACAGAGGCAGAAACATGTAAAAGAGCAGCCAAGTGGGCAGCACTAGAAAATACGCGACAAGAAGCTCACGGTCATTACCTAAAGCAATTAGTACAGGAGTCGCGGAAAAGGCTAACTGATGAGAATAAAAAACGGGAGGTAGAAAAACAAAAAGAGGAAAGGAAAACCCGTCGAATATTGGCCGAAGCCAGAAAATGGAAAAGACAACATCGAGAGATTAAAACAGAGATGAAAGAATTACCTCGGAGGCTGGAATACGAAAGTGAGCAAGGAAAATGGGAGGAAAACCTTGATCAGAGAGAAGAGCTAAGAAGGCTCAGGAAAATAGCAGCACGAAGTCAAACCTGGCAGACCAAGGCCATGGAGTTTGAACGGCATCTGGCCATGAAACTGTCTATAAAGGAACAAGAGAATACCGCCATGGAAGAGATGATCCTGCAACAGTCAGGTAGAATCGTTGAGCTCGTAAATAAGGTGGCAGACCTCGAAAGAGACAATAACGGCTATAAAGGGGCACTAGAACAAAGAAATATAGTGCTAGCCGGTAAGAATAAAAAACTGGAAAATGAGAGGAAGATGTATGATGAAAACATCAAAAACCTGGAAAAGGAGATCAAGAAATGGGAGGACGGTGAAAAGGCGGAGGAGTTAGAAAAACAGATCGAGGTAAGAGACGATGAAACCAGGTATCTAACATACCTGTTAGACGAGGAACTCAACGTGTCAAGAGCGCTCAGAGACGAAATCCAGGAACTTAGAGCGCAGATTCCCCGGTTCTACATCCCATTTGATCCTATCGCACTCCAACTACAAACGTCAACAGAAAGCGATGAAGGATATATAGGCCAGGAAGAGACCTTTGTATAAAGATAAATGGAAAAGATAAAAATATAAAAATCGGGACCTATATCCCAACAAAAAAATTAATGGTACAGTAAAAGTATGAAAGGGACTGTAACCCTGATTATATAAAATAACATATAAACGTTTAAGTATAAGCCGCACTGTAGCGCAATTATTAATTATGTATATATTATAGAAAATGAATACCGAAAACGGACAACCCAGCATAACATCCATAATCGAGCTAGAAGAGGGAGAAATTGAAGTTGAGGAAGTGGAGAGGAAGAAAACTATCAAGGAAGAATTACAAGAGGAGAGACAAGAAAACGAAAGATTAGTAGAAAGATGGAGAGATAATCGGAAAATGATTAAAGTATTGAAAAGAGAATATACCTTGTTAGAAGAAGTAAAGAAAGAAGTAGAGGAAGAAAACGAATGGCTGCACGAGCAGAGAAAACGAGAAAGAAATTGGGAAAAGATTGCGGAAAAATTATGGCAGGAAAGAGCCAGTTACAAAGCAGACGAAGTGATTAGTGACTATTGGAAGACCGAGGCACGGAAACACCAAGAAAGCCTGAAAGAGTTGCAACTCCAACTACACCAAAAACAGAAAGAGTGTGAGATAATGAGACGAATGAACAACAAATACCAGGAAATAGACGACGGAGGAGACGAGGAAAGAGGGAATGATTTTTTACAAATAATGAACCATAACAACCTCGAAAGAGCAACACAAGAAATAAAAGCACTAAAAAGAAAAATAATAACCCTAAAGCAACAGTTAGACGAAAGAGACAAACAATTAGAAGTACTACCCGAATTGAGAAAACGAGTAATAAAAGCAGAAACGAGAGTGATGAGAACATCCGAGAAAACCCGTAAAAAGAAAACCCGACAATAATTAAAAATGAATAAGCAGTGTAAATAATTGTAAATAAAAATTTTCGTATAGTAGTATGTGGTTCGGAACAACCCTAGCGACAATAATGATGATAGCGATAAACGGCATACCCATGTGGCAGTCAATCCCAACACCCTGGGAGAATCCCGGGAAACAGCAAAGCCCATTAATCAAACTGAAAAATGAAAGAAAGCCCTTCAACAACATCCCGAAACAATGCTGGAACAAAGTCGTCTGGGAAAAACTTCGAATGCAACTCCATCTACAAACCCAAAAAATCGAACAGCTCGAAATCCTCTTACGAGAACAAACCACCCAACAAGCCTTGAAGGAAAACATCGTGAAGAAGGAAACCAACGAAAGTCAAGTCTTACTCTATGTTACCATCAGTGAAACCCTCATCATCTGCGCACTAGTCATCTGGAAAGCGTATGATATGTATCGAACATGGAAAAGAAACCAGTCACTATCCGAGAAACCCGAAAGAAAGAACCCACGACCGAAAAATAAACATAAACGAACAGTACATTTTCAACAACAAAACCCACCCAACCAAATGCAACAAAATCTATCTCCTGACCTAATGCCTGTTACAATCCAGCTCCCCACGATAACAACTTCGACCAGCCAGCTGACCCAGAATTCAATCAACCAAGACAGTAATAACATTACGAACCTTGAGATCATGTGACATCGACTATTCATAAACTTTGTGTGTATAAATCCGGTCACCTAAAGTGGCCACTGCTTGCTTATATTTGTCCTTTTATCTGTTTAATTAAAGTATTACTTAGTTATTTTAATTTTATGTTTGTGTGAATTTTGACTGTGAAATTAGTTGTTATGCCGAAAGAAAGTATGATTTAAATGGATGATAGTATGTGAATTGCGGGGCGCAATTTTAACGGGCCCCGGAGTGATTTGTTGGGCTGGAATGCGGAGTGGAAAAAACTGGAGCGAATAGAAAAATAAACCTCGAAAGATAAACGAAACAAGATAAAAATATAAAATACCATAAAAATCTCACTAGTAAATAGGAAGGAACAATAAAATAACAACAAAAGAATAAGAATAAGTAAATAAACTAAATAAAATTCAATAAACCCCTTAAGACTTAGAAATAAAATGAGTTAAGATACATAGCGGATAAAGTAGAAATAGAATAAGTAAAAAAGTGAAAACAAATAAATGAGGAATGTAAGAAAATAAATAAAAATAAAACCATCTTAAATCCAATTAAAACAAAAAAATGATATTACGATAAAATAACAATAAGTCCGCAGGAAAAATAGGAGGAAAATAAGAAAAATAAGAAAAATAGGAAAAATAAATAAAATAATAATAAGAGATAAGTCAGGTCATTAAAAATTTAAAATACGATGATAAAAACATAAAAATAATAATAAATAGTAAAAAATACAAGCAGGTAGCGTCCTGATTGGACGAAAAATACTATATATGTAACGTGAAAAATTAGACGACACCCACTTTTAATTTTTCACGGTTACAGGTAAAATTTTTAGAATAACTTATGACCCACTTTTAATTTTTCACGGTTACAGATTACAGAGCATAGATTTCAGATATCTCACAGCATTCAGGACTAGACTCGCAAATACTAATTTCAGAACTTACCTTTAATTTATTCAATTCTATTTCGTGCCAGTTTTTGAAACTATCGGTAAGTTGATTTATGTATATGTATTAGTTTGTGTATTAATGATGAAAATTAAAACTCATTTCATAAAATAAATTTATTTAATTACAAATGTCCTTTTCTTCATGGTGCCGGCGACTGTACCATCTGAGCACTTCCAGTATGATGTGGATGAGTTGGGAATGTACAACGGTAGAGTACACGACGGTGGGAAGACTGACCTTCATAGGAAATTCCGAAAATACTGACAATGAGAATGGAATATTTGCAGAGAAGGATATTTATCACATGAGAGATTTACCAAGGATATAATGAGGTTGCGATTGTGTGGAATGAAAAGCATCATACTTGGAGTCCAAATGATAGGGTCGCCGGGTGATTTTCATTGATTTATTTTATTTTTTCGATTTATTTATTTTTGTGGATCCATTTTGCTGCTATTTAATTTATTCATCCATTTCATTATTCATAGATTGCATATTAAATGTTGATTTTGAAAAAACGAGTCGATCGGTCCCTCATGACGATGCAAGAATGGCGGCAGAGATGATTGCCTTCTTGGGTGGGTCATGAGGGGTGAGGAGACTCCGCAGGTGGAATACGGTTAAGAGTGAAATTTCTCACATCGAGTGCGATCTGATAAAGGATCTTTCGTTTTTCTTTTCATAAGGTTTCAGAGCAAGAGAGTAAATTTCCAAAGTCGGAGACAATTTTTGTCGGATTGAGATTAATTGCATTACTGTCAGGAAAAATCTTCTTTTCTGCCGAATCTAGATAGACGTCTGATGAGGAATGGGCGATGAATTGTTAGAGTTTTCACTGAGGAGTCCTGCTAAGCATTTAAAATCGAATCCCGAGATGTTCATCGCATAGACGTTAGCGAGTAAATCCACCCGTTCACGTATTTAGATTGTAGCTTGACATTGAATATCTGATAAGGTTTGGTTCGACATTGACAGCAGTTCGTCTAAAAGGAGAAGGTAAACAAATTCTTGATAAAGAAATGAATCACTTGCCTTGAGTCCGAGGGAAAATATCAATAGCGATAGGAGAATCATTAGTTGCTCATGACTGGATGAATTGTCGACGGAAAAAGCTGGCTAATAATCTGATAAAGTTATCTAATAAGTTGATTTAGGAAGGCGGCAGTTGATCGAGTGTATAGAGCAGTCTTATCGTGAATCGACCTAATAGTGAAAAATCTAGAATATAGAGTTAAATTTTATCTACTGAATTCGTAAATCACTCACACAATTACGTTTCTTGTATTTCGAACACACCTACTGAGTATCCATTTCAACTGGAGCATCTATCTACGACTCTACATGTACGCATGCATCACACACAGATTAGGTCATAATGCTCATGTGAACATTGTTATTACCTAACCATAGGAAGCGAGTCATAAACTTGTATATCCTGATAGACCACTAAATTGCGTCAGAGAAAACAACAGTGCGACGAGAATCTTCTTTTCCGTTAGTGTGCAAGTCACTAGTTAAATACACCAATATGTATCGTAACGAACCCGTCGATAGTTGATGATATGGATAGAAAATCAAATGAATGCACAACTGCGCCCGATTTAAGCGTCGCTATGACGATATTTATGGCGTTAAATTTGAAATAACTAAGTTACAATTCATGATGAGAATTACAATTTTCTTACAAACCCGAGGGTCTATATACCAGCCGGGGTGGGCCGGTAATTGCTGATTATTTTTTATCCATCATACAATACGCATTGAATCTAATGACGTAGCAGCAAAACGAGTAAAGCAAAATGATTGAGTTGTAATACCGACAATTGAGGTAATCGCGTTCATAGTCCCGAATTAATGGTCATGCGGAAGTTAACAATAATCAAACCCGTAAAGTAAACTTAAAAGTTAGCGTAATGAATTGGTTTTTCACGAATCCCGTTTCCGTCTCACATAGTAGTAATGATTGCATGGGTTAGTTTGAATGGTTGAGATTGCATGAAGGTGAGTGTTTGCTGTCAGGGTAGATTGGTAGACCCCTCTGGGACAACTTGGTCGAGAAGATCTTGAGTTTCGTTTTTCTGAAAACCTGAATAATACCCCAACAAATCTTTCAATTTAAAATTACAATTTCTCACCAATTTAGATGAATACCTCAACCAGTTCCGAGAAAACCCTCAGACCTTGCTTTTCCTGTGCTGATAAAAACGCCGATATCGCACAGCTCCACTTGTACATCGGGGAATTGAAAAAGAGAATTGACCTCTATGAGGGAACGTGGTTCTCCCCACCACAAATGAAGGAGGAGAAAAGCAAGATTCTGCGTTTGGAGCACTGCCGTGACAGTCTCCTGGAAGAAAGCAGGTGCCAGAGGCTAACCATAAAGGCCCAATCAGAGGCACTGCACAAGATATACTCCGAATCAGAACTAGCGAAGCGAGTTCGCGAATACCCGATACAAGATGGGACTAACGTGTTCCCAATGCACCATATATCAGCTGAAACCTCTTCAATGTCCAGTTGTAAAGGGCATGGCCCACAATTGCCGCCAATTCCCGCCCCAGCTCTTTCTGGATTTCGGCCTATGTCTGGCGGACCAACGGATCCTATCTTGGCTCCGGTACTCGTGCCACATCTCGTTCAAACCCCAGTCGAAGCTACACTCCCCCATCGTAAGCGTAAGCGGCTGACGCGTTCTGAAAAGAATCAGAAGCGTAGAGACGCCATGGCTGCGCTAGAAGCCTCGTTAACAGCAGCCAGATCGACCATCAAAGAGATCACGGTTACCCATTCTATCCCTACAAAGGAAGTATTCCGGGTAGTTCCGGCCGATAGTATCAAATTTCTCGAAGACCGCCGGTTACCCGTTGACATCGACGAGATGCTCGCGGAAGGAGAAGCATTCTCGTAGTCAGTTCTCTCTCGGGTCTCGATTTCACTGATATCACGAACAAATTTGAAGAAATGACATTATCTTGTGACTAATCTTAAATGTGTTGTGTTTATTTAAATTTTGCTGAATGTAAATTGATGTTTTCGTTCTAATATAACTGTTCGATTTCTTTTGATTGTGTAAATTACATGTATGACTTGCTACGGTTGAATTACATAAGCGGAGGATCATGAATATATAGTAAAAACTTGAACGCCGTACCTTTTGGACCAGGGTCGGGCCGAATGATGCGTAAGGAGTGGGTAAGACCTTCTAAGGCACCGTAGAACCCGAACCGAGAAAGGGTTAGGAGTAGTCCTAAGGCAGGGGCTCACCTGCTAACTCTTTCCAACCCGTGTGAGCAGTACCAACGTGGAACATCACCACGGGCTCATACGTGGGAATATGCGAATGATCATTTGGAGTGTGTGAGGGAATGGTCTGAGCAGAATAATGATGCCGGATAGGTGTGTCAGTCGTGTATATATATATATTTTTCTTTTCCCCACATACGCCCAACACCTTTTATTTTTTGTGCAAACGGATCGAAAAATAATCCAGGAAGAAAGTTTGACCATCCCTCGGCAGGCCCCTCCCAAATGTAAATAAAAATGGTTCATTTATGCAAAACACCACAAACCTCCTCAAATCATATAACCATTAACCATTTCCTAAAATCATGAATTTAGACTATTAAATATATATATATATATAGTTGAAAATTTTTCATAAAATAAACCCTCTCCAGTTGTACAGTGATCAAATCCAGTTTATTACCAATATTAAGAATTTTGTATTTATATATTAAACTTTACAAATAAAAATTTGAATTTTTTTTATTAACCCCCCTCAGACTACACCTTAATCGAAAACAATGTCTGGGTAATAGTTCAGCTTGTACATATAAATATCTATAAAAATTCGAAAACATAATTTATATTTGTAGAGACATACAACTAATTTGAACAAAGAATTTATTGTAATTAACATTGTTGAAGATCTTGAACATCATCAGAGATATCATTGTGAATAAGGTTTCTGTTTCCTGTATTTCTGACATATTTGATCCATTGATTTTGACTAGATTTGATGATTGTTCAACTTCTTCAGTAACAGCTTCAGTTGATTTAACTTCTTCAACTTGTTCGACTTCAGTGACTTCGTTAGACATGTTTGAATTTGAATTTGATGATGATTTTTGAAAAATGTGAAAGTAAAAGATTATTTAAACAATTGTTTTTAATTTTTATTTTAATTTAATTAATTTAATAATATATTTTAGTTCAATTATTAAATTGATAAAAGTGCTAGTCAGAGGCACTACAATATTCTCCATATATAACCACCCTCAAAGCTGTACCCTGGTTCAAAATAATATTTACTTCAAACTCTCTTTTTAATTCAGTAATGAATTATCTTATATATATTAAATTAATTACATTGATCGAGCATCTAATACTACCCAAAGCTTTAAAAAATAAATTCATCCATGCTTACCCGCTTGGTTCATGAGATCAGTTAATTAAAATATTGAGGAATAAAACTTGATCCAACAATTCGGGAAATATTTTACTTGAATGTTTGAGGTTTGAATGGGTTTGAGTATTGTCAACGGTATGAATGTGTGAGACATTCCTGATTTTATACATAGGTGGTATGATAAAACTCGCGGTGTAAAAGCATTAATAGCGATAATCTTTTAAAGATGTAAATAAAGGACTTCTTATTCTTTAGATGACTACTCCCACCAATTCTGGAAAAAATCTGCGCCCGTATTTCTCCTGCGCCGATAAAAATGCAGATATCGCGCAGCTCCATCTTTATATCGGGGAATTAAAGAAGAGAATTGACCTCTACAAAGGAACGTGGTTCTCCCCGCCACAAATGAAGGAAGAGAAGAGTAAAATTCTACGTTTGGAGCACTGCCGTGACAGTCTCCTAGAGGAAAGTAGGTGCCAGAGGCTAACCATAAAAGCCCAATCAGAGGCCCTTCATAAAGTGTATTCCGATTCAGAGATCGCGAAGCGAGTTCGCGAATATCCTATACAAGACGGGACCAACGTGTTCCCCGTACACCACCAATCATCTGAAACAGTATCAACAACGGGTTGTAAGGGACATGGCCTACAATTGCCACCAATTCCTGCCCCAGTTCTCTCAGGTTACAGGCCTATGGCAGGAGGCCCATCGGACCTTATCTTGGCTCCGATCCTCGTGTCACACATCGCGCAGCCTCCAGCAGAAGCCACAATGCCACATCGAAAGCGCAAGAGGCCAACGCGCTCTGAGAAAAATCAGAAGCGCAGAAACACGATGGCCGCGCTCGAAGCTTCGTTATCCGTGGCTCAATCAACCATCAAAGAAATTACGACAACTCATTCAATCCCAACAAAAGAAGTGTTCCGGGTTCCCAGCCGACAGCATAAAATTCCTTGAAGATCGCCGGCTACCCGTCGACATTGACGAAATGATCGCCGAAGGAGAAGTATTCCAGTAATTAGACTTGCCACCGGTCTCGATCGCTTTCATTTTTTGAGTAAACATAGTGATGATCTATGATAATTTTTAAAGGAACTGTATTGCATGATTACCTTTCTAGTGTCTTCTCAACGTATTAACTGTTGTACAGTATATTTTATTGAAATCAATATAATTTTCGTTGTGTCAAGTGCATTATTTGTATGAGTTGCTATTTGATTGGTATAAACGGAATGATGAATTTGAATGTACGCCAATAGATAAAGGTCGTCCCCTTGGACCAGGGTCGAACCGAGTCATGTAGGAGAGTGTGGGTAAGACCTTCTATGGCACCTTAGAACCCGAACCATGAGTGGGTTAATAGTAGACATAAGGTAGGGGCTCACCTGTTAACAAACTCCAACCCATGTGTGCATCACCAACGTGTAATATCTCCACGGGCTCACATGCGGGACATCAGTAAAATCATCACGGGTATGCTGGGAGAACTAGATCGATTGTATGCCTGGTATTCAAATTTTCTTTCCTCCCCACATATCCAACACCTTTAAGTTTAACATGTCTATGTATTTACGACTTATTATTTAGACTACTGTTAATAAAATTTTTTTAATTTTTCACATGTTATTAATATTACATTCTTGTACAACTCAACTGGTGTGCACACCAACAATGTTAAGTCCAAAATTGTGATTAAATAATTAATTTGTAT
>CAUHTR010002147.1:0-60209 GCA_959609185.1 Schmidtea polychroa
AATAATTATTATAATTGTTATTATTATTATTATTATTATTATTATTATTATTATTATTATTATTATTATTATTATTATTATTATTATTATTATTATTATTATTATTGTTATTGTTATTATAAAATGATGATTACTTGGTAGCAGCATTTATTATTTAAAACAATAAAATGATAATTTAAGCCTTTTGCTGCAAATAATGTATTTAATGAAAGAATTTTCGACTATACGATAGTCCTTGTCAATTAAGTTTGACAAGGACTATCGTATAGTCCAAGGATGGGCACGCATGAGTTCAATGAGAGACATTTTCCGAAAATTTATTTTTTAAAGAGCCACCATAGTGAACTACATATTTTTTTTTATTTCATTAATTTGATTAAAAAAGACTTAAACGCTATTAAAACAATTATTTCAAAATTTCGAGGGCTAAACTGAATGCTGTACAATTTTTTAAATCACACATCAAATTATTTTCAACATTTTCGCTAATTTGGCCAATTCGACGCGCAGTTGTACGACGTGACATAGGAATACGTGAGATCAATTTATGTAGTTTTGAGTTATCCGGATCTAAAACTTTAATCACTTCTTCCAAGTTTCTCTTAATAAATTCACCTTCTCCATATGTACGTTTAGCACGAGCTATATTCCAAGCTATCAAAAAACTAGCTTCGTTGGCACTGTCATCTTCTCGACTAAAAGAAGACATTAGTCCTTGTTGGTTTTGAAGCCCTGATTGCAATGACTTAAGTTTTTCTGTTCGCAATTTTGAATTGAGTGGATATTGAATTGATAAGTGTGGATGACTTACTTCATAGTGTCGACGTAAATTGGTTACTTTGTAGTTGGAAATTGTAACTTTACAAATAAGACACAACGATTTACCATTATTGTCAATAAAAAAAAACTTTTCTGTCCATTCTTCTTGAAAAGTTCTATTTTCTTGTTTGTATTTTCGTTTTTTTGATGTTTTCTGAGGTCATTGTAATAATAAATTTGAATAACTTATATTACTGAAATTTAAACAAAATAATAAAAAGACATAAATTTAATTTTAATTAATTTAAAATTTTAAAATGCTTCATAAAAAATCTTATTACCAAATTTTTCAAAAAACACGAATAGAAAACTATACTAAAATATACAAACGACCGCAATATTGTACAAACAAAAATACTAACTAATCAAAATTCACTAAATTTCACTAAATTTATTTTCATTGCTTCTTTCTCGTTGTTATAACAAAGCGCCGCCTACTACAAAATAATTTTAAAAAGCAGTAAAATGTGAAAAACAATGTTTCGTTAATTTTTAACATTTATGAAAATACAATTGCAACAAAAAATTTTTTTTTAAAAATTCATTTGAAAAAATTTCAAAATAAAAAAATCGAATTCAATTTTCAAATTCAATTATCAAAAATTCAATTATCAATGAGCCGCAGTTTACTCAACGAAGAGCCGCATTTGCCCACCGTTGGTATAGTCGAAAATTCTTTCATTAAATACATTATTTGCAGCAAAAGGCTTAAATTATCATTTTATTGTTATTATTATTATAATTATTATTAATATTATTATAATTATAATTAATATTATTATTATTATTATTATTATTATTATTATTATTATTATTATTATTATTATTATTATTATTATTAATATTATAATTATTATTATTATTAACATTATTATTATAAATATTAATATTGGTTATATTAGATTTAGAAGAATTAAATGAAAAGTCTACAGAATATTTGAATAGTGCCATAAAGAAAAGTATGAATACTTATACATATATATTATAATTATTGTCTGACCTGAACAGATGAGCAAGAGGAGTCTTTAAGTAAAAAGAAATGCATCAAGTATTGCACCATGTATGGCTGTAGAACAGCTTGCAACAAATAAATTTAACAAATAAAATTTTGCCTTTTTTAAGTTATTTTGTTTTGTGATTAAATTTTAAATTAGAAATAATTTCCACATTTGATGTTGTTGATTAGAAATAAAAAAAATTTAGTAAAGAAAATCATTATAGCAAAGAGCTCAAGGTATGTGAATAACAATGAATAAATAAAATATATAAATAATAATGAAAGGAATCTATGATATCATGTTAAGGTTTCCCTTGAGATTCCTTGAAAACATTCCAAACAAATAATAAAAATAGGCAAATCTAAAACCGCTCATCAGCATATTTATTTTCAAAAAAACCTCGAGCATTTATTTGCAATAAAATAACTACAATCGAATCCATGGAACTCAACAACCTGAAACATCATTTTGATACTAAACATCATAACTTTGAAGATATGGATGTCTAATATTGTAAGAGGAAGGCCGAAAGTGTCAAGGAAGTCAGATTTACTGGTAACCAATACCAAAGATAAAACAATACAACTGTTGTAGCTTCGTAATTTGCATCTCTCAGAATTATGACAACCAAATATATCATAATTTTGATGCTAATTTATTACCAAATGGCATTGATAGGCTGATGCTTGGAGATGAATATGCTAATAAAATTGAATACAATTTCCTTATTTACCGATACTTATAACAGAATAATTGATAATATGTTGCTTATATCATTGATCACGTAATCTAAGAAATAAAATCTGCTCCACTTGAAACATTTAGAATCTTATTTCTTTCTCGTTTCTTCTTTATTTGAAAGTTCTATCTTTCTTGTTTTCTAGTTATTAAAATAAAAGTTTTTAAAACTTAAAAAATATATAATTAATTATATAATATAGAGATAAAAATGGGACAGTCGGGAAAAGCAGGAGAAGGAAATGAGGAAACACTTGATTATCTGGAGTGCCACAAGAGAAGCGAACTATATAAGGGAAAACTGGTGAACATGAAATTAGAACAAAAGGAGAAGAAAATTAGAGACAAAGTGACGCGAAATTGAAAACAATTTGGAATACGATTTGAGAGACGATTTGAGAAACGATTTGAGAGGTATAAAATTATTGAAGAAAATTAGACGTTGGAGGAAACGTTGTTGGACAAACGATTGTCAAAATAATTATAAAGGAAATAATTGTAGAAAATAATTATTGGAGAAGAGTTGAAGAAAAGAATTAGTTGAAAAATAAAACCAACGAAGTTATTTGATTATTTGAATAAAGTTGTGAAGAAAGTCAAAGACAACCAACTCAAAATCCCAGTTTAGAAACCAATCAGTAATTTTTGATCTTTTAATCAGGTGTTATACAAGTGCTATTCCTCACCGAGTGTTGCAATAAGCATTGTATAGTCACCAAGTAGAGTGTTGAATTTATTGCCAGTGTAAAGAGAAAGATTATTTGTGATTAGCAATAAAGATTTCTGTTGTCAAGTGTTATTTGTGAATCATATAAAGACACGCTTGAAGTCAGAGTAACATTTAAAATTATCACCAACTCAATAACCCAACAAAGGTATTTGGACTTTAATCTAAAGCTACAGTTTTTTATTAATAAGAAAAACAAAATTAAATTTTTTCAATCGAAAATTAAATTTAAAGGATGACAAATACGAACTCTCAAAGCCCGAAGATAATATTCAAAAGGTCAGTGGTAAAATACAAGAGTCGGTTTGTAGAGGTGAATTGTCAATATTTGTTCTTCAAGCGATTTTCAAAACCTTTAAAATTTATTCTAGAAAATCTGAAGACAATAATCTTTCCAATGACCATTTGAATATGTTATTTAGAGTAATTTTAGATTTTTTATGCCTGTTGTCATTATCAACGAGGAGCCCAACAAGAAAGATAAATTATAAATATGGAAGTATAGAGGCAAACTTATAGTTCTAATAATTTTTATGAGTAACAAATATTGAATTCAAAATTATTTAAATTATTAAGATTTTCAATAGCTTCTAAACAGATATGAACATCATTTCTTGATCATGAGGTACATAATCTTGATCATGAGGAACATTACCTTGATAATGAGATACATAATCTTGAATAGCAGGTGTACTTAATGCAACCATGAGCCTTTTCGTTCGTAAGAAATCTCATAGAATCACAATTTTATTTTTGGCTTCGCTACCTGTACTTGCTTTCTGTTGGGCTGAAACCGAGAACTGAGAGTTTGTTTTAATCGATCGAAAATACCCAACACAAAAACCGCAAAGTTGGAAAAATTTATGATCAAGGTTTAATATAAAATAAATAAAATAAATTACATAACACATTAATTATTTGAAAATTATTTAAACGATATAAAAATTAAATCGTCAAAATAATAAAATTAGTTAACATTATGTATGTGAGGAGTTAAAATTAAAATACTAAATTAAATTAGTTCATGATTAAAATTTGTAAAATTTTAATTGAAACTTAAATTATTTTGAGATATTAAAATTGAAATGATAATTGAAATTTTAAAATAAAATAATTTTTAATAAAATTGAAATTCAAGTATGAATGCGATGGTATGTTGATATTTGGTTGAAATTAAAATTTAGAAAATGTCCCAAGAATATTTGTTTATATAATCAGATTTAATGAAATATAATTTTGGATTTAATAGTCTTAGTAATTTATTTTGATGACCGAAGAATTAAATGTTATAGCTTCTAACAATGTAAATTGTGAAGTTTATAGAATCAAATGGTTAGAATTATGTAACTTATTAAATTTAAAGAATAAAAGTGTTTAAATTAATAAAAATTAAAATTAATAAAAAAATTAAATAATTAATTAATTAAATTAAAAAAAAATAAATAATTGCACACATGTATGCAAAATTAATTCAAAATTTCTCGCACTCTAATTGGATAGAGAAGAAGAGAATGCATGAATGCACATTTAAAATCAGTATAAATACTGATTACAAATTCATGTGAAAAAAAAATTTTTTTTTCATCACCACAACTTGACTTTCAAACAGTAAACATATGCTCTCAGTTTTTGATTTTATGCCATCGTGGATTTGGTAATTTATTTTTTTTTTAATTTTTATGAAATGTTTTAACCTAATAAATTTTACATTCAATTTTGTTTTTAGTTAAATTTTCTTTTGTTGTTCGTTTTGATTGTTTAATTTTCATGCAGGTTTTAAGTTTTAGATAATAATTTTTATTNATGTGAGGAGTTAAAATTAAAATACTAAATTAAATTAGTTCATGATTAAAATTTGTAAAATTTTAATTGAAACTTAAATTATTTTGAGATATTAAAATTGAAATGATAATTGAAATTTTAAAATAAAATAATTTTTAATAAAATTGAAATTCAAGTATGAATGCGATGGTATGTTGATATTTGGTTGAAATTAAAATTTAGAAAATGTCCCAAGAATATTTGTTTATATAATCAGATTTAATGAAATATAATTTTGGATTTAATAGTCTTAGTAATTTATTTTGATGACCGAAGAATTAAATGTTATAGCTTCTAACATGGCGACCATTCCAACGGATCTGCTTATTGGAAGATTACTTCCAGAAAAATTCCACAGAGGAGATGACCTCGAATTATTTATCAAAGAATGTCAGAGGTTCTTTGAAATAACGAAGACACCAGTGAAGACCCAAATGGTACTAGTTATTACACTTCTGGACAGGACTTTGATTGAAGAATATGAAACCGCAGAAGGTAAAACCGTTGAACAGAAATTAAGAGCAGCTTTTCATCGACCAACGTCATTGATGGATGACTTAAGAGAAGCCTTGAACTACGAGCAAGGTAACGAATCAGCGGAAATATTTATAGAGAAAATATCAAAAATGACTAAAAAATTGGCCTCACACACTTGGAATGAGGAAGAAATTCAGAAATGTTTATTGACACATTGTGTAAGAGATAAAGAAGTCAGGAAAGAAATCGAAATGAAAGATCTCAAAACGGCGGAACAAATTAAAGAAACTATAAAGAAGATAGAAAAAGTTAACAAGGTTATTGAACAAGTAAACACGGTGAGATCAATACGACCTACAACTGGGGGAAGAACTTATAGAGATGTAGTACAAGTTGGAGCCACGAAGAGAGAAATCAACGAATGGAAACCAGAGACAAGAGTTAAAGTGATAGAATGCTGGACGTGTCAAAAACCGGGACACAGTAGCAGAGAATGTAATATAAAAAGAAGATTTCAATGTTATGCATGTGGTGTTGAAGGTCACATACGAAGAGAATGCCCAACAATCAAATGTCATAGATGCAATGCACGAGGACACAAAGAAAGAGAGTGCTACACAAATATGGAAAGACGAAATCAAGGAAGAGATCGAGACCAAAGGAGATGTCAGGAGGAAGAATTCAAAGAAATACCTATCAACAAAGGGAAGATACGTATCAATCAAGGAACGTACATCAAAGACAATGGGGAAACCAACAATATAACAGAAAAGATATTGCAGCTATCGAGTCTGATGACGAGATGATGAATACAAAACAGTCAAGCCAGCCAGACGAGTATAACAGGGAGAATGACCCAAACGAGCACGCTCCGTCAAACGGGACATTGATCGGAGCAATTTACTAAGTAATATTGATTTCAACCAAAGAATGAATGCTAACGGTATGTGTAATTTAAGTATGTATGATGATTGTATGATTGATAAAGATTGTAGTGTTTTTGAACGTGATATTAATAATAATAGTAGTGTAGAAATTAAAAAGTCGAATGATAAGGAAAGTCAGAAAAAATTGAAAGAGGAGTGTAAAGTAAATGAATTAGTAAAACACGAGGAAAGAACTATAGAGAAAATTTACAAATTCCTCAAGAAAAATGGAGACGTGTGTATTAATGAAATTGTAGAAGATACTAGAGAGCAGAATATTTTGTCAGTAGAAGAACAAAAAAGTCCAGTAATAACATATAATATAATGCAAGGTAGACCGAGTACAACACTGGATATCCAAGGGCGGAAAGTAGATTGTTTATTGGATACAGGAGCGCGAATTAATGTGATGGCTAAATCTGTAATTGATCGATTAGAAAATATCGAAATATTAGAAACAAGGGAATCGCTAAGATGTGCAAACAACAGTAGATTAGAAACTATGGGTAAAATAAACATCAATGTTAAAATGGGCAGTATTGAAAGAAATGTAACATTCATTATAGTAAAGAATTTAATACCAGGAATTATTGGAGGAGTAGAACTACAAAGGTTATTTGGTATAGAATTGAAGTGTATACTAGAAGAACATGAAAAACGTAGTGATTTCATTTGCGAAATAGAAGCTAGATTTGGGCGGATTATAACAGATGAAGAAAGACTACGTCATGCCATCGACGTTTTAAAAGTTACCGGAAATAAGAGACTGCTAGAAATATTTCAGGCAAACAAGAATGTTTTTATGGCAGATAAATGGGACATTGGGGGTACCAATCTGATAAAACATAAGATCATCACGAAAGGAGAGCCAATAATGATTAAACCGAGACGTCAGCCAATAAATTTGGAAGACAAGATTGAGGAAGCAATAAAAAATCTAGAAAACAACGGAATAATTAGGAAGTGTAATTCACCGTGGAACACACCTTTAGTTTGTGTATGGAAGAAAGAGAAAAAAGACATCAGGCTTTGTCTAGACTTCAGACAATTAAACAAGATAACAGAAAGACAAGCATTTCCAATGCCAAATGTAGATGAAATTTTAGACATCCTACACGGATCCAGATATTTTAGCTCAATCGACTTGGGAAATGCTTATTACCAAGTGAAGTTAGATAAAGAATCTCAAGAGAAAACCGCATTCTCAACAAAAGAAGGACAGTTCTGTTTTAACAGGATGCCGTTCAGTATTGCAGCGGCACCAGGAACATTTCAAGAATTAATGACGAAAGTATTGAAAGATTTGTGGAAAGATGGAGTGATGGTATATTTAGACGACATCCTAATATTCACAAAGACAGAAGAAGACCACTATAACATATTTGGAAAAGTCCTAGGGAAGATCGCAACAGCAGGACTAAGATTGAACCCCGAAAAATGTCAAATATTTAGAAAAGAAGTGAAGTTTCTGGGACACATAATAAATAAAGACGGCATACAAACAGATAATACTAAGATAGAAGCAATACAATCATTTCAAAAACCAAAATGTGTGAAGAATCTGAGGAGCTTTCTGGGTATCTGTAACTATTATCGACGGTTCATAAAAGACTATGCAAAGAAGGCAAGAGCACTAGAAAGCATATGCGGAAAAAACAATGATAAAATAAGATGGACAGAGATGTGTGAAAAGGCTTTCGGGGAAATGAAAGAAGCATTGATAACCGCCCCAGTATTGGTATTTCCAGATTTCAGAAAAGAATTTATATTAGACACAGACGCGAGCTTCGATACTATTGGAGCAGTTCTTTCGCAAAAGGATGAAAAAGGACATGAACATGTCATTGCATATGGTTCACATGCGATGAGCAGCCACGAAAAAGGATACTGCATTACCAGAAAAGAATTATTGGCAATATACTATTTTTGTAAACATTTCAACCATTACTTATATGGTAAGAGATTCGTACTGAGAACGGACCATAAAGCTATTACGTTTAAGGTAACAACGAAGAAACCAATAACTGCTCAATTCCAGACATGGATCAACTATTTAAGCAGCCTGGATATTAAAATGGAATACAGGAAAGGAACAAGCCATACAAACGCGGATATGCTATCCAGGAAAACATGCGGAACATGTGTACAGTGTATGATGGAACACGAAGACGCAAAAACCGGCAAAATTAAAACCAGAATATTAACAGTAACAGCAGAAGGCGGATATAACAAGTGGCAAAATGACAATATGGAGGTCCAAGAAATAAAGAATAAGTTAGAAAATAAAGATTGTAAGTTCATAATGGAAAACAACACGGTACTAACTAAGAAAGGTAAAATATGGATACCGTCAGATAATAGACAGAGGATGATAAAAGAAGTACACGTATTGCTGTGCCATGCAGGTGCACAGAAAGTAACAAAATATATCCAGAATAACTGCGACATGGAAAATTTAGCAACGGAAGTAAAAAAGGTAATTGAGAACTGCGAAAGATGTCAGAAAATGAAAACGATAACAACCAAGACAAAGGAGGAAACTCAAACAATAAAGAGTACAGAACCATTCGAGAAGATATATATGGATATATGTGGGCCATTGAAAGAAACGTTCAACAAAAAGAAATATATCTGCGGAATCATTGACCACTATAGTAAATACATCTCATTAACGGCCATAAACAAGCAAGACGAAAAAACAATTAATGAGACGTTATTAAATAAATGGATATTAAAGTTTGGAGCTCCAAAAGAACTTCATGTAGATTGTGGGAAGAACTTTGAAGCAAGAAGTATAAAAGAACTAGCAAAGGCAGCTGGCATTGAATTAATTTTCTCAAGCCCATATCACCATAACACGAATGGTATTATTGAAAGACAATTCAGAACAATCAGAGAGTATATTAATGCGTCATTGAATGAAGGAGGAAGGAAAAACTGGGCTGATATAGTGCCAGAAATAGAATATACGTTAAATGCAACAGTTCAAAAAACAACGGGAGTAAGCCCAGCAGAGATTATATTTGGGAGGAAAATCGACAGAATGAAATGGTACTCGAATAAAGAAATAAATAGAGAAGATATGGAAAAGAGAATAGAGGATAAAACACTAAAACCAAAAATAAGCAAAACAGTGAGAGATTTTGAAATGGAAGATGTGGTCTTGATCAAACAAGAAATTCGAAATAAAAACGATGCAAGGTGGGAAGGGCCGTACAAAGTGATAAAGAAAATACATGAACGGAGCTACTTACTTAAAGATCAAAATGGGAAGATGGTAGTCAGAAATGTTGAGAAGATCAAACATTTTAAAAAAGGGGGATGTGAGGAGTTAAAATTAAAATACTAAATTAAATTAGTTCATGATTAAAATTTGTAAAATTTTAATTGAAACTTAAATTATTTTGAGATATTAAAATTGAAATGATAATTGAAATTTTAAAATAAAATAATTTTTAATAAAATTGAAATTCAAGTATGAATGCGATGGTATGTTGATATTTGGTTGAAATTAAAATTTAGAAAATGTCCCAAGAATATTTGTTTATATAATCAGATTTAATGAAATATAATTTTGGATTTAATAGTCTTAGTAATTTATTTTGATGACCGAAGAATTAAATGTTATAGCTTCTAACAATGTAAATTGTGAAGTTTATAGAATCAAATGGTTAGAATTATGTAACTTATTAAATTTAAAGAATAAAAGTGTTTAAATTAATAAAAATTAAAATTAATAAAAAAATTAAATAATTAATTAATTAAATTAAAAAAAAATAAATAATTGCACACATGTATGCAAAATTAATTCAAAATTTCTCGCACTCTAATTGGATAGAGAAGAAGAGAATGCATGAATGCACATTTAAAATCAGTATAAATACTGATTACAAATTCATGTGAAAAAAAAATTTTTTTTTCATCACCACAACTTGACTTTCAAACAGTAAACATATGCTCTCAGTTTTTGATTTTATGCCATCGTGGATTTGGTAATTTATTTTTTTTTTAATTTTTATGAAATGTTTTAACCTAATAAATTTTACATTCAATTTTGTTTTTAGTTAAATTTTCTTTTGTTGTTCGTTTTGATTGTTTAATTTTCATGCAGGTTTTAAGTTTTAGATAATAATTTTTATTCAGTTCAGTTTTTACATTCATTAATTTTGACTAGTAGTTACGGTGGAACTGGGATCCAGTAGGCCACAGCTTAAGTGACACTAGTTGTTCCTATTACGAGTAGGTCAGCTGGCTTTTCAGATTCACGTGGCTTGATCGGGCCATAATGTGGGGGCTTCTCCACTGGTCTGTCGCTGTAAGTATTTCTATTGGAATATAAGTTAGAATTAGAAATACAAGCAGATCCTTGCTCAAATTTTTTGAAAAATAATTTAAATATTATGGGAAGTGTGGATTAACTTGGAAATAAGGGCCGACCCCTACTCAAATTTTTTGGAAGACAGGTTAAATATTCATAAATATCAAGGAAAATACCTAGCAACATTTATTAATAGAAAAATAAGGGCGCGTCCCTGCGCAAAATTTTAGAAGAGAACAATTGGAAATACCCGTAATTGAGGACCACAAATAATCTACAAACAGCATATATAGTGAATAATGACCTAAAACCTTCTATCGGCCGTCTAGAACCCAAAGAGAAAATACAATGGGAGTAGTTTTAGCAATAGAGCTCACCTGCTCATTGGTTTTTTGCCTTTGTGTACAGTACCAACATGGTCGTCGCCATGGGTACACAAATGGTTTAAAGTGCAATAGTCATCGAGGTGCTTAGGAAAGAGTCGAGTGAATACCTATGATTATCCCAAACGTATTTAAACTTTAAAATGACACACCCCTAAGTACCCAGCATTTCTAATATTTTCGTACTTGGTCAAGATGATACTTCAAAATGCCAGTTCTAAGACCTAATTTCTATTCCGAATGATTTCTATTTAAAATTCTATTTAAAAATTACCTTTTCAAGAATTTCTAATCGGTTATGAATATTATTTTTCATGATTTCCATTTCATTTTTGATCATTTTTTCACAAAGATTGCCATTGTAAATCGCTTCATTGATTTTCGGCGATCAACTTTATGCACAAGATCCACTCGTGTTACTTGATTTCCATTTTATAAAAATAAGCATCACAAATTACAATATGTACGATTTTAGAAATCACCTTTCAACCAAAAGGGTTCAATACACAAAGCGAAGAGCAGGCTCATTTTTACGACTTCTAAAGACATAGTAATATTATGAGTTCGTTGAAAAAATACGTCCGAGTAATTTATGTGAATAATAAAATTACTTTTCTGGTGTCGTTTTTATCCACCAAAAGTACAGAATCGGTGACATCGGTTACATTTAATTTAAGTGATTTATATTTAGATTCATCATTTTTTGAATAAAAATCGAAATGAGAATCAATCTCCATTGACTCGGACTTTCCATTAGCTCGTGTTTTCCATTAGCCAATTAATTAATTATTTAATAGTTTGTGTTTTTCCATATTTGTCTGTTTTCGACCCTTTCTAAACATTTTCTAACAATTTCTAACAATTTCTTGCTCACTATATTTTTCACCATTCCCTAATCTACACCTCTCCCGTTTTCCAGCTTCAATTTCGATAACATTTCACTTTATTCCACTTCCTCAGGTTTGCGCATTTTTCCATTTCGTGTCTGATTGTACACTTTTATAGTTCTGCTTTTGTCATATTTTCTTTGCCATTACTTCTCTACTTGACCGCGATTCTTTTTTCAATTTTGGTTTTAATTTTTTTGGGAAACTACTTAAGTAGAATAAAATTTGATTAACATCTATAAAAAATAGAAATTTGGAAAAATGTAGGTTAAAACAGAATTAATTATACTAAAATGAAAATTAAAGAAAAAACAACAACAAAATCAAAAACTAACTTTGAAAAATATGTATTCAATAACTATTATTTAATAACAATTCATGTAGATTGTCAAAATCTTATAATAGGTTTAGAACATGAAGAACTTCCAACATCAATTAAAGCAATTTCGACATCATCATCGGTAATTAGTAAAGTATTCATATCTGGTTGGTATTACAATCGTACGGAAGTTTCAGTAATGAATTCGATGCCTCGAAAAATACATCCAAATTTTGATATAGAACAGTTCGCATCATTAATATGTTTAATTCCAATGTTCGATAAAGAAGACACTAGTGAAATTGCAATAACCATAATTTTGATTGACATAGCGGGTCGAATTCGATTCCAATTTAGACAATTTCTACAATGACTCCAGTGAGTACGATAAGATCTAAAACGACTACAAATTTTCTCAACATCAGTCAGAAAGTCACAAAGCAGATGTATTTTACACACCATTTACCAAGCACGCCCGTTGGATCCGGTTCAAGCATATGCTGGGTAGCAACTACCAATACAGAGACTGATTTTCCAAGTAGCATGATTATCAGATGGGTATTAGTAAATTTCAGAATTATAAAAGCAGTCAAGTGTGACATTCAAACGAAAACCCATTCAACCGTGATAATTTTGGTTTGATGTCTGGTGTGCACTTTGTCTGTTGTCTGGAGCTGTGTATCACGGTTGCCTGCACACATTGTATCATCTTTACCGCACCTGGATTAAATACATGTATTGTGTGGACGCGTTAGTGTTCTGATTTTGCCGATCTAAACCGCACTGGAGTCATCAGTAGATGGAAACTCTTTCAAGCATGAACGACAGATGAGTTAGAACTTATCGGTTTTGTGCTTTTCAATCAATCATACATGTATACTTATCGTTAGTAACAGTAATAAATATCGTTCAATAATTAGTATCAATAATTACAGTGAAGATGAATGGGCGGGTGCAAATGTGAGATATCATGAGACATAAAAAAAATAAATAAACTAGAAGATAAAGAAGCTGATAGAAATCTTACATCCGAAGAGCATGTAGATATACTGGTAAGACAAGCCACTTGAAACTATAAGATTTTTCAAATATATTTCGGTTGGTGCGCATTTTAGCAATGATTTGGATTGACACACTTTTATACATTGACTGCTCATGATTGGATCTTAATCGATTGGTGTATTATTGACTCCTCTAAAATGATGATATTGTGTTAAAGACTGTCGTTTGTAAATAAAATTTAGGCGTAATCAAAAATCAATTATCATGTGTATGGAATTAATAATCTGTTTCGAGGAAATTGCTAGAAATGCATTGAAGAATTTATTGGAAAATTATAAGGCACACAGAGTAACAAATCGTAATTAATTGGTTTCAGACTAAATCCCTCTATTTTGTAAGATAAACGGAAGGTTCTTTGCTAAAAATGATTGAATAATGCCGGAACAAGGGGATAATGTATGAATGTCGTTACATCCGGATTTTAGTCAATTCAAGATTTGAAAATAGGATAGGTAAGATAAGCTAATTTTATGAAAGTAAATAAAAGTATTTTTCTTGATAATTTGTCCTTGATTGGGTGGAATGGTTGAATGATGGGTTAGCAATTGACCGAGGATTGTTTATACAGGTTTTTTGATGATATTTATGTTAATGAATTATTAAATGTTAATTGTTATTACATTGTTAAATTAGTGAATGGATAAGCAGATGGAATGATAGCTGCCTTAGAAGGGAACGTTTTGAGAATACACTGATAAATGAATATGTAATGGTATGAATGATTATATGCATATGATATATAAGAATGTATGGATTAGGGGTTTATGAAAAATCAAGTTACATATGATTCTGGTATTGAATTATCGATACATAGGGTGTGTGATAATGAATGTGTAAACCAATTATGCTCTACAAGTAATACCTTCTACACATACCAATCCAAAGGTAGAGTACCCAAGGATGTTAAAATGCATCGGTAAAATAGAAAGACTAAACCATAAAAACGATTGAATAAACATTCAAATAAAAAAAATACGATAAAACTCGAGAGATAACAAAGCACCAAACGATAGATAAAGCAAATGATAACCATGTCTTAGCTTCTGCAAATAGGAATCCGAGACGATTAACAATGTTGAATGAATAGTACTTTCTCAGTTTCTGAATAAATATAGCACTGGGTGAAGAAGTACTTCGAGAGATGAGTAGACCAGACGAAACAGAACGAACCAACAGAATCTATGGAGGGTAAAAAGAAAGTAAATACAATGAAAGGCATCGAAACATCATGAATAGAAATAATAACTATATATCATCAACACCTAGAATGAAGAAAAGCGTTAAGTAAATGAACAAAAACAAGAACTGAACTTGTCTTCAAGACTAATGAAAGGACAAAACTGGCTCGAAACTCGAAAAATAAATATAAACTAACGACAATCGTGTATAAAAATTGAGTATAAACTGAGTATAAAAATTGAGTTGAATTAAAGCGAAATAAAATCTCCGGGACAAATGCGCGAGCACTAAGTTAAAATTCAGTGAAAAACTCTGCAAAACAGGCAAACATCACAGACATTAAAGATATGTAATGTAGAACGACTCGGGGAATTAACAAAGTGAATAAGGAAATCAATAAAAATAAATGCAAAGACACAAGGATAATTCGGTAGTTACCAACACAATGACCCAACGAAAGAAGCCAGAAAGCTCAAGGTTAGCTAAAGTAATAGAATTATACAGCACAACTATAGGTATAATAATCATATTAATAATCAGAGAAACTATGAAATAATCAAACGTCAACGATCTCAACGAGAATGGGAAACAATTAGAACCAGACAGGAGAAATATAATGTAAACGAAAGAACATACAAAAGTACAGGACATTAAACCAAGATCAGTGGGAAGAGATCTAGAAAGTATCACGAATTACAAACCCACATACATAGGAAGGGTTATGACTATATATAGTGTGAACAATAAATATATAAAGGTATATGATTATATAAAAATATATGTATATATATCAGCGCGGTATAATTAGTATATAAGTTCGGGAAGTAAAATGAAATAAAATTCCGAAAAAATTAGCACTCAACGTAGGTGAATTAATAGAATGAAACGGATCACAATGGAAATCAATCCCAAGACCACCACGGGAGAAATATGGAAGCAGAAAAGCGTCATACTGTCGCAAATAACATAAGCTATACAGAAGCAAGGAATCTCATGAAGGAACAATCTAATCGAAAATTTGAACAATGAATTTGTTTGTGAAAGAATAATCAAGGACTAGAGAAGAAAAATTGAACTAAGTGGAAGAAAAATAAAACAACTCAAATGATAAAGCCAAATGCAAGAAAATGAACTAATAAGAATAGCTGGGGAAATCAAGGAGAGAAAGATATGATCAAAATGTAACGGAGAATATCAGACGTAAAAAGGAAACGGGAAAAGGAAAATGCAGTAAGCTGAAGATGAAATACAAATAGTTATAACAAATCCAGCATAGTATTCATAGAAAATTGTTATAAGATGAAGAGTAAAATATTCCGAGAGGGAGGTAGAACGAGCAGAAGAACACCTGTATCTGTGTTTGACGTAACAGAGAAAACAACGAACTATTAGCATGGTCATAACATTGAAAAGAGACGGTAATGGCAGAACTGTGTGCCAAATAGAGGACTAATTGTATATAAATAATTGCATATATCGGTGTATACACCAAAATGATATATAATAAAAGTAGAGGATCGATCACCATAAACAAAAATAAAATAATGCGAAAAATCAAAAATATTAAAATCTACACTTATTTAAGAGTAAGGAAAATCAATCAGAGAAAATGGACGTTTGGCAAATATTGTAGAGAGGACACGAGAACAAAATACTGAGAAGCGAGAGAACACAAGATAACAAATAAATCAAATAATGAATGTCGGGACGACATTTGGCGAAGACACGGAGGAAAAATGAGAACAAACTAAGATAACAACAAACGGGAGATCAAGATGAAAGTCAAAATGGACATGAGCAATAATAGGAACAATCGGGAAAAATTATACAAAAACATGATTGACAGAAAATGAAGAGCGCACATATAACAAAATAGAATGTGAACAAATAAACACAATAAAAATGACAAGGAAAACACAAAACGAAATGAACAAACAGGAAACAACAAGTAACGAATTCACAGAAGGAAAGCAAGGGCAAAGACATTTGAATGAAAAATCAAAACAGCAAGAAACGACAAATATAAAATGAAACACGATACAATGATATAGAACAAAAAATTGAAAGCTTAACATCACGACACGATCAATTAAAATAACAAGAGACTAACAAAAATGAGATCAATTAGAAACATTGAACAAAAGTTTTAGCTATGGAAAACGAACATACTGCCTACTTTTACTATGGAACAAAAAGTTACAATAATGAAAAGCGAACGGACTGTCTACTTTTATTACGAAACAAAAAGTTACTATTGTTAGAATTTGAATAAATTCTGGAAGAAAAAGTTACAATAATGGAAAATGAACGGACTGCCTACCTTTATTACGAAACAAAAAGTTACAATTGTGGATATTCGAATAATAAATTGGAATAATTTGAATAAATTCAGAAATGATAAAAGCAATAATATCAACCACTCCAGGAACAGCTAGAGAGAAACACGTATAGATGCAGGTATCCGGATATAGGTGGATATGCATAATGAATACATGAGTATGGATAAGGATATATCTATAAGTATATGTGTGTATATGTAGACATAGATAAACAATTAAATGAGATAATGAAAATAAATGAACAACCAAAGGTACGTGCCAAAAGTAAAATAGCAAATAGACACGGAAATAAGTTAAAAACATAAAATATAAGGAGTGGAACAAAGAGTCCCATCAACAGAAAAACAACGAACAAATTTTGAAAACGTAAAATATACGAAATGAGAAACAGTATGGTGGGGGAAATCAGTGAGAGGTAACATAAAGAATCAAAGCTAAGGAAAATATACCAATACGGAAGCGTGATAAATTACAAAATTGAGCAAGGATGGTTAGTAAATAAACCATTAACGAATAGAAGGGTAACGAATAAAATGGATAAACAAATATTAACGAGTGATGCGAGAGGGATCTGCCTGAGGAAATAGTGAGCATATTAACGAGAAACAAGTCAACCGAAGCGGTGAGAGTAAAAGCGATAGCATTAAAACGTTAACCAGACAAGAGACGTGGACATATTTAGAATAATGAAGAAGGACCAAGAGTAATCGAGATAAGTAGATTAAGAGCACGACGTAAAAATGAGAATAAAGTATTACGAAAATTGAGAGCAAATGAATAAGGAAAAAAAATATTTTTTTAGGATTTAAGAAATCCACAACCTATGAGCTACGCTCATCGTAGTGCGGATAAGGCCCAGGAAAGTACCAACTGTCCTGACAAAAGATGTGGAACAGGGCCCATCGCATATACTGGAACATTTCTGCGTGTGACTGATCACCACACGATCGGAGATCGACCAGTGCGAGTGTTTCGCATCCGGAGTCAGGAGAGTGGGGAAACCCGGAAGAGTAGTAAAAAGAAGCATGCAGGAGAAATAAAAAGAAGACCAAGTAAATGGAAAAAGACAGAGCGAAGTAAAGAGAAACAAATAGAGCTTAAAGACTAAATTGATAAAGGAAAATGGAATGATAGATGCGAATAATAGATGTGAATAATAGATGCGAATAATAGATGCGAATAATAGATGTGAATAATAGATGTGAATAATAGATGCGAATAATAGATGCGAATAATACATGTGAATAATAGATGCGAATAATAGATGCGAATAATAGATGCGAATAATAGATGCGAATAATAGATGCGAATAGTAGATGCGAATAATAAATGCGAATAATAGATGCGAATAGTAGATTATCTTTGTTCGTTGGACCATTATGGGTAACAGCCGAAGCAAATATGTGGATTCGAATGTCAAGTGAGAGATTAGCTCGGCAATAACCATTTGTCATCCCGATTTCGAAGAGTATATAAGGAATGTGAAAATCAGAGCAAATCGGCATTTTGCTTCAGGTAGGGTAAGAAGAATCGAGAATAGTCGAGAGATAAAAACGAATTAAGGAGATTAGGGAAAAGAAGATATAGAATAGGAATACGGAAAGGTGAAAAAGAATCAAATCAAACAGAAAAACAGGAAAACGTGGGTCAAGAGAATTTAAAGAAATAAAAGGTAAATATTATCTTGTGTCAAAGCATCAACGCCGTGCTGAGAATCGGTCAAACGTAACTTTGATTATTGATTGTAAAGTGTTGAGAAAAGATTGTAAATTTTGTTGTTCCAATATACGTTGGGTAGTTATTGTTTTGATTTAAAGGACACGCGGAGTCAGAAGTTACCGACTTAAATTAACTGAAAACCCAACACTATGAATCTTTGCTAAGATAATTTTTTGATAAATTTCCGGATGTTGTGAAACTTTTCATATAAACTAACAAATAATTCAAGGTATTTGAATTTTCATTTTGAATATTTTTCATTTCGTTTTTCATTTCATTTTCAAAAAAAATTCGAGATCAAAATTTTATTAATATAAAAATATAGTGGTGTAGATCAATGTTTTGTGATAATTATTTTATAAATGACTATAAAATAACTATAAAAATTGAATAATTTTAACTAAAATTAAAATGAGTAGAGATATATCTCAATATAGTGATAGATCAAAGCTTATGATAATCCTTTTATATATGATAAAACGATAATTAATAAATAGAGTGCTAATATCAAGTAACCACTTTTATGAGAAGGTAATTTTATCTGACAAAAACTGGTTACAATTAGATATAGGTGTATTGTGGTGATTTTAAGTCTGAAGATTTTCCTCGTTTATAAGTTCCTAGTGATGTGCATCTCGTGTAGTTTGGGTGTAAGTTTAGGTATATTAATTATTTGAAAAAATGGTCACTTAATTAAAATTTACCTACTTTCTTGCCCGCACTGGACACACTACTTTACGCCCTAATGTTGTGTTGGTCAACGTTAGAGCAAAAGGCACTGTAGTGCTGACTGAATTAATTAATTTCCATACGAGCTCTTAGAGCCCCGTCATTCTGGAGGGAATTTACCGACGAACTCCGTGGCTTATACTACAAAGTAGGTACGACCTCAGACTACTTAATACATACTTATAAATACATGCTAGGCTGTGGGCCTGCAATCGTCAATTGTTGCGGACCCAGTGATAAGGATTATTTGAATCAGATTTATTACAATAATTATTACAATAATTACTAAAACATTTGATTTCTCTTCTGCTTTATTCGGTTTTTTTATAGTTTGTTCCATTGTTTTACTACTTCCTCAGTGTCATCCATCTCCGCTATCACACTTTCTTTATTATTGTTTATTAAAGTTTTATCATACAATATTTTCCATATCCCTTTCATCTTTAACCACGGAATTACATACGCTTTAATTTGTTCGTGCATTACTTTTGCAACTTGTTCTATTTGCTCTTCCAGGTTTGTCTTTAGGAATTGTTTATACTTCATGCCTAAATACGTCATTACTCTGATCACTTTATCTTGATTAATTCCTGTCGTAAACAGAATTCTCAATACTGATACCTCCGTTCACCTTATATATGCTTAGTTCTCTAATGTTTTTTTCTATCAATTTATTTTTTTGACTAATATTTTTTATTAATGGGGATGCTTTTGTTTTCGGATATCATTTTGGATATATTGATTTAATTATCTTTATTATCATCTTTAAGTCGCTTTCAATATCTATATCATTAGGGCTTTCCTGTCTCGCATTCGTTGCAATCTCTCTCAGACGCTCAACCGCCTTTTTATCATCAGATTTCTCTACTAATTCGGATTTTCGAGGCCTCCTTCTTCCTCGTTCTATGATTTCATTATCCTGTAAATTTACCTGTTTAGCAATTTTTTCGATTGTCTTCCGTAAGTGTTCATATTTGTTATCTAATATGTTGGGCTGAGTCGAAAAGGTTAATCGTTGAAAAAACAGAAGGTAAGAAAGCGGAACATTAAGGGGAACGAATAAAATAAAATAAATAAATCAGAAATAAAACAGAATAAGTTATAAAAACAACAATTAGAAAATAAGAATTAAAACAAAAGAATATAAAACTAAGAAAATTAAAATAGGACAATGAAATGACGAAAATTAACATAAAATATAGCAAATAATAAGGAAACTAAAGAAATTAAATAAAAACATAATAAAAATAAGGAAAATAGGAGGAAATAACTCAAAAACAAGGAAAACAAATTAAAATAATAAAATTAAGCGGCAATCAATTCTGATTGGTTCGCGTAAATTGAAAACTACTATATAAGTAGACGCTAAAATCATAACAACTAATGTTCACCCAACTATTACATTAGGTAGGCATGTTTTAATTAGAATAATGTTCACCCAACTATTACATTAGGTAACTACCGAATTTCACAGCGACAGCCATAGAATCACCAAACCAAAGGACTACTCTAGAAATCAAAGAGATTCAACAAATTCCATACTCAGTTTAGTATTTGCCGATTCTGTTCAGTACCTTTCGACTCGGCCTATTGGAAGATTTTAGTAAGAAGTTTTTCATTCAGGTTTATTATGTAACTATTTGGGATATGAATTATAGTAGTTTAAAATTAAAGATATGTTTCCTTTTTCGTTTGATTTAAATGTTTTAATTCATTAAAGTATTTTAGTAATTTGGTAATAAAAGTTTGATCATGAACTAAAGGGATTTTTCATTGATTTTATGATATACGATAACTCTATTACTTATGATTTTATATGATTCAAGTTTTTCAAGAAACGTGGTGTTGAGATACTCCATGTCATGGTGTGAGGTGCCTTCGGGAGCTCAGCCGGGGGACATGGGGTTTTTTTCAATCACGCAGTTAGATTGGGCCGAAATGTGAAGGCTTCTTCACGGGTCCAATTGCTGAAGGTGTGACTAAATAGTGTTAGGAATTAATGTTGGAAGTGGATAGCTAGCCAGTGGTCGAAAATAATGAGAATCTAACGGGATGTATAAAATAATTTCGGAGTGTTCACGCAGTGATTGAGAGTGTCGCATTTTTTAGGTCTTAATATCATATTGCCAAGCTCAACGTTTTCTAAATGAATTTCTCATAAATACTGTATAGATCTTAGTAGCGCGATAGGTGCCATAATTACCATGGTTCTCGAATTTACTAGAAATTGAGTCTCGAATTTTCAGTTGCCGATTGCTGCGTAATCACTATCTCCTATCGGCCATAAGTTTTCTCAAAGAGGAGGTTTTATATTTTTACAATTAAATAGATACGAATGACTATTAAAACTAAAAATGAAAAATACGAATCGGTAAAAATATATTTCTCTAAAAATAATTGATTAGAATAAGGTTACCCAGTGAAATATAAGGTATCCACATCACGTCTAGTAGAAAATCCCGCATTGCAAAATGATAAGATCCCAACCCGACGGTAGTACTGTAGAACGAGCTGGTAGATCTTCTTGAGAAATCGCGAATTACTTCCAACTTCGATGAGGTAGAAATCCAGTGTTCCTAAAACTATCCATGAAGGATAGCAGATAGAATGTGAGGTAGACATATGGCTTGTCTATGATACAACTAGTCATGTAGAGAGAAACACACTGCATACATGCACAAATACTGAATAAACTAGACGAACCAACACCAGTCAGAGATTATGACTGAATCAGAGTAGATGCGAACAAATTTGTACACGTCATGTGCGTTAGAGTCCTCACAGCAGCTACCCACAACAGATAAAATTTCACAAACGATTTATCATAGACATTTACACCTGGCATATCTACCGAAACACAATCCACCGAAACTAGGTTAACAACAGTCGCCACAATTTTCCACACCGATAAAAATCAGCAGACACGCGACCAGACGGTCATCTTAGAATTTGTCAGGTAAATTCATTTAACCAGTACATTAGGTTTCAATTAATTCATTCGCACAATTAAATAAATGTCAACTAGATAATAAAACTCTTATTTATCATGGATAAATAATTTTATAGAGATCGATAAATTACCATCTCATTTTCCTAGTTACAAAAAATGATTTATTTACAAAAGTGAATCGACTTGTTTAGACAGACAATTTACGCCTAAAAATCATTCATCTTGGTTAGATCGGTAAGTTCTATGCAGCCCCTTACAATGCCAGGCGCTGTCTTTAAGTAACCTAATAAGATTAGAACTCTATTGACTGGGGATTTTCTTTATCAATGGCGAGACCTTATTTCCTTCAGTAGAATCTTGCATGAATGGTTCCTTTGACGTTCTTGTATAAGTAATGACCCAAAGGTATGAGATCGATAGAGTAAAGGGATCTCTTCGGGCTACGCGACCCATTCTGTCAATGTCACGATCTAGGATCAGTATAATAGGGTTACGACAGGATGGTGATATCGAAAATTGCCTTCGCTCAATTGTTATTATTAATTATTCTCTTCCTAGCTGTCCAGGATGTCCTCAAATTCCAATAATCATCTCAAGCCTTGTTTTTCTTGCTCAGACAAGAATTCCATTATTAAAGATTTGCAGACTCAAATCGGAAAGTATAAAAAGAAGATAGATGAGCTGGAGGGGACATGGTTTAGCCCCGCTCAAATGAAGGAGGTGCAGAAAAAATTGCACAGAAGCGAGCATTGTCGCGATGCCCTAATAAGCGAAAGCAGGGCCCAACGCAGTTTAATCAAAGAGCAGTCAGAAGCTCTCCACAAAGTTTACGTTCAGGCGGCAACCACTAGGAAAATAGTCAGCATCCCGATAAATGAAGCGGACAATGTTTTTCCTGTCCACCACGACCCCCCACTCAGTTCACCACCAGCAGCTAAGAAGTCTTGCCGAGGATGTGTAGAAGCTGATCTCTCTCCCAGGTCCTCCGTAGTGTCCGCCCATTGGAACCCGTACAGGGTTGTCATCGACTGCGCTTTCGGTTCCCTTGCCATCGACGGTACCAACCGTCCCGAAGACCAAACGTCGACAATTGTCTCGAGCAGAGCGTAAGAAACGACAACGTGAACGGGCGGTCGCCAGACAAGATAAACTGCCGGCGGATCATCCCAGCATCTCCAATGACTCTTCAGTGACGATCGATCTCACATCGGGAACTCCAGGGCGAATCATCTCCGCCGCTGGCGTAACCTGGGAGGAGAACGCCTCCGAGTTCTTCGACTTGGATATCTTGTTAGCCGACGCAGAATGGGAGAAGTAAAGACCGCCATCCGATACGACTATCCCAAGGACGATTTGTGTATCGAACGATTCTGCCTTATCTGTGTTCTTTAAACTGTTTTCCCTTAGTTCATGTTAATCTTGTAGTAATTGTACCGAGTATTATGATAGCACAATAAACTAATCCTGTCATTTTGTATTGCTGTTTTGTTTAATTGGTCATTATAAAGGTCCAGAGTAGGTTCACCACCCGAGTAAAAATATTTGGGTTCGAGAAGTATCAGACGATTTGTGCCAGGGTTGATTAGACGTAAGTCCTTCCACCGGCAGTCAGAAGGGGAAGTCGAGGCCTCAGCAAGGAGTAGTCCTAAGGCAGGGGCTCACCTGCTTGCTGTAGTCTCGCCGACATAGCACATTTCCAACGCGAAGCAATTCGCGGGTGCTATGTTGGAGGACAAGTTGTGCGGGGTCCTGTTTCGGATTGACATGGGTATATGGAATGTAAGCGTATGGACACTCATCCCCTAGTCAAGAGCGTGAGATAGGTAAGGTCAATTCGAGCACTATCCCAGCAAATAGTTGGAAAATTATTTCACTTTCTACTGGTGAATTTAACGGTTCATGTAACAGTGAATTTTCTCTCACAAATTTTCAATAACGTTTCACCATATCTTTTAATTCTATTTCCAACTCATATACTCGTGATGCATTTTGTCTTTTTACCATTAATGGTATTATACATCCTTAATATTTTAAATCGATTTTCTCAACTTGAATTTTATTAATTATTCGTAATGTTTCGTTATCGTCATAGGGCCATTTTTTCAATATTTCCTCAAATTCATTTAGTGATACCTCAAGTTTTCTCTCAATTAGTCTACCATATTGAGTCTTTTTTATCTAATTTATCTCATTATTAGCTGCAACCAATTCAGCACTATTTATTTGTTTTATCTCTGGCTCCTCTTTAAAGTTTACTCTAATTGGCGATTCTTGTCGCGGTTTATTACGTGTTTTCGCTAAGTTGTCATATCTCTGGCCATTATAACGTTTGATTTGTCCTTGAAAGTTTACTTTGTCTCTACCATCATTGTTATAAGCGCTTGGTCGCCTCTCTCTATAATCATTTTGTCTATATGGGCTCATTTGCCTGTTTCTTAAATCATCTCTCTTATACTCCAGGTGGTTATATCTGTTGAGGTGGTTAAAGTAAATTATGTCAAATTGAATAGTTCCGAATAAAAAGAAAGCCTAAATTGAACAAAAAAGAATCGCGGTCAAGTAGAGAAGTAATGGCAAAGAAAGATATGACGAAAACAGAACTATAAAAGTGTACAACCAGACACGAAATGGAAAAATGCGCAAACCTGAAGAAGGGGAATAAAGTGAAATGTTATCGAAATTGAAGCTGGAAAACGGGAGAGGTGTAGATTAGGGAATGGTGAAAAATACAGTGAGCAAGAAATTGTTAGAAATTGTTAGAAAATGTTTAGAAAGGGTCGAAAACAGGCAAATATGGAAACACACAAACTATTAAATAATTAATTAATTGGCTAATGGAAAACACGATCTAATGGAAAGTCCGAGTCAATGGAGATTGATTCTCATTTCGATTTTTATTCAAAAAATGATGAATCTAAATATAAATCACTTAAATTAAATGTAACCGATGTCACCGATTCTGTACTTTTGGTGGATAAAAACGACACCAGAAAAGTAATTTTATTATTCACATAAATTACTCGGACGTATTTTTTCAACGAACTCATAATATTACTATGTCTTTAGAAGTCGTAAAAATGAGCCTGCTGTTCGCTTTACAACTGTGTATTGACCCCTTTTGGTTGAAAAGTGATTTCTAAAATCGTACATATTGTAATTTGTGATGCTTATTTTTATAAAATGAAAATCAAGTAACACGAGTGGATCTTGTGCAAAAATTTGATCGCTGAAAATCAATAAAGCGATTTACAATGGCAATCTTTGTGAAAAAATGATATCAAAAATGAAATGGAAATCATGAAAAATAATATTTATAACCGATTAGAAATTCTTGAAAAGGTATTTTTTAAATAGAATTTTAAATAGAAATTATGTCTTAGAACTGGCATTTTGAAGTATCATCTTGACCAAGTACGAAATTCTTAGAAAGCAAGTACGAGATATTCTCACTCGGATCCGTCTGGTGACTGGTTAGCCAGGTAGAAATCTGGAACGTCTGCACAGGAAAAGATCATTTGTTGAACGTATGGCGAATGCCTTATGAAGCCAATCTCTTTCAGTCCAATGAGAGCTCATCAGTTCTGAGTTGCGATATAGTAGGTAGTTAGGAGCCTACGGGAACAATTACCCCCCAGGGGGGGGGGTAGAATTGTTCCGAACTTTTTATTACGCAATTGTTCCCAACTCATTTTTTTGCTTTCAGGGATTGTTAGTACAAATTTTTTTTTATCAGACTATAGTGAGGGGGTCTCGGTGGTCCTGGGATTTTCAATACAAAAAAAAATTTTCAATAGAAAAGGTGGTCTACACTAAAAAGCCAAGGATTATTCAGACTATAGTGAGGGGGTCTCGATTGATCCATGGATTTTCAATACAAAAAAAATTTCAATACAAAAAGGCGGTCTTCAATAAAAAAGCATGGTAATATAAGGTGTCAGGATATTTTCAATAGAAAAAGGCGGTCTTCAATAAAAAAGCATGGTAAATTTTTGAATTAAAGTAAATTAAGGTCCAAATTTTTGAATTAATGTAATCAATGGTCCAAATATTTTAAATTAAAGTAAATTAAGGTCCAAATTTTTGAATTAAAGTAATCAATGGTCCAAATATTTTAAATTAAAGTAAATTAAAGTTCAGATTTTTGAATTAAAGTTAATTAAGGTTCAAAATTAAAAATTAAAGTAAATTAAGGTTCTAAAAAATTAAGTAATCAATTGTCAAAAATTTAAAATAAGTAAATTAAAGTATTAATTTTTAAATAAGTAATGTAATAAGTAAATTAAAGTAAGATTTTAAAATTTATTAACAAATAGTTGAAATAATAGAAGGTGTTTGAGAATTGAAATTTTTAATGGAAATTTTTATGAAATAATTTTTAAGCTAATTTTAATGGATTAAATTTCAAATTCAAATAAAAAATAATAATAATAATAATAATAATAATAATAATAATAACAATAATAATAATAATAATAATAATAATAATAATAATATATCAACCAAATACATAAAAATTAACTAGACATATAACAAACATAAAAATTTACCAAACAAATAAAAATAACAAATGTAAATATATAAACTTTTATTTAATAAAATCAGTCTTCATCAGATAAAATTATGTCATCAATATCGATATCATCTTCTCCAACATAATCCCCCAAAACTTCTCCAAAATCTTCCTCATCTTCTCCAACAACTTCTCCAACATTTAATTAACTTAATCTTATATACCCATATGCTAAACTAGTATTTTTCCCCACCGAAACCCTTTTGTCATCTGCGTTAGTTAGTGCTATTTTAGTATTTTTAATTGTAAAAATTTGATGATTTTTGCTTGTTATTTTTGTTTGAGGAACCGAAAAAATTTGGTTAGTGTTATAACAATCCAGGTATGACTGATGTTTTATGTCACTACCTTTCAATGTTACACCTTTAGCCTTTTTTGTTTACTCATCACCCAACAAGCTATAACACTTAGGTCTAAGAAAAACCCATTCCTTATATTTAAGACCTTTATTCTCGTCTTTGAACTTTCCAATGACAGAATCAAGGTTCTTACTATATAAGGAATGACAACTATTGTAATTGGAAGTATCTAATAAATTATCTCGAATCATTGCAGGTAAAAGAACCTCAAGTTTACAGTTAATTACTTCGAGGAAAAAAGAGTCTGTATCATCTGCAACGATATTAATTTTACAACTAAACTCATTGCGAAATGATTCTAAATCCTTATATTGTAATTCATACATTCTAAGTTTAGATAGATCAAGTACAGACTGACCAATGTAACTTGGTCTATCTAAACATATAGAATCTGAATTCAATAATGCTGCAATTAAGTTATCATCTATTTTAATAGATTTTTTAAAAGTTGGTTTTGATGAATATTTTACTAATTTATCGGCAGTAGCACAAAGACGAAGATTCATTCTTCTCTTTAAATTCTCTACTGTTTTGCCATATAAACTGTTATTTAACAATTTATAATAATTTTTGTCTAAATTATTTATGCTTTTTGATCTTAATTCCGTATTGGTATCTATGTATTTTTTAAAAATTGGAGATTGCTTAAATCTTACACCCCTATTTACACGCGTTACTTTAACACCAAGTTCCAAATATAATTTTAATAATCTCCAATGAATCACATAATTAGATTTTGGAAGATGAGTTAATAATAATTTTTCAACCTTAGACCCAGCAGGTTTCATTTTTTCAGCAGCTACAGGGAAATCATCCAACTTATCATGAAGCTCAGAAGGAATTACAAGATCAACTTCAAGAGTGTATCCATAAGACAAAGATTCAAGATTTAAATTCCTACATTCATCCATTATTAAATCAAATCCATCAAGAACCCAACTAAATTCACCACAAGGTAATGGTTGACTTAAAGCCCAACCGTAAAGATTATTAATATCTATATAAAGTAACTCAGTGTTTTCATCGGTTTTTACATAATGTTTATTTACAAAAGTAAGACCACCTCTTATTCCACCCTCATGTTTGATTGTGATAAATTACATACAAATAAAGTTTTCCCGCTTCCACTAGGTCCTACAATTTGATATACTGCGTCATTTCTTAAATATATTTTAATTAAATTATTTAATTTAATTTGTTTATAATTACAATAATTAGAATGATCAGCAACATTAATTATAGAGGAAGATGTATAGTAAATGGAATGAAGTTCCCATCAGGAAAACCTCAACATGTTGTCGACAGAAGTGGAAAATTCATTCAAGAAATTCGGAAATTCATTAAATCATTTACTATAAATATCACAACAAATGAAGAAATATTGGAATATTTATTAAGTTAATTTAATTAATTGTGTTTAAATTAATTGAATATCTACAATAACATAAATTCAAAAATGGATGACGATAAGCAGGCATATATATTCCAAACAATATTAACAAAGATGGAAGAATTGTTCCCGAATATAAAGAATAGACTTTCGTATTGTGCTCCGGAATTATTAGCTTATAGAATCAAGCAATTAACTGGGATCAATATAGAAGAACTTATACGAAGACATTACGAATCTGTCCAAGAATCAAGATTTAAATGCAAAGACGATTGTGAAGTATGTATGGATCCAATGAAATTACCATGTCCGTTTAGACGTAGATGCTGCCAAGAATATAAGATGAAAGAAATTGTTCATATTTTACTGGCAGAATTAAGAAGAGCTTATTACAAGCAAATATTGGATGAATAAATTTTATATCTTTACATTTGTTATTTTTATTTGTTTGGTAAATTTTTATGTTTGTTATATGTCTAGTTAATTTTTATGTATTTGGTTGATATATTATTATTATTATTATTATTGTTATTATTATTATTATTATTATTATTATTATTATTATTATTATTATTATTATTATTATTATTATTATTATTTTTATTATTATTCCATTGAAATTTTCATTTGACTTTGAAAAATATTTCGTTGAAATTAACTTAAAAAATTATCATTGAAAAAAATTTCATAAAAATTTTCATTAAAAATTACTATTGAAAAATATTTCATTAAAATTTCCATTAAAAAATTTCAATTCTCAAACACCTTCTATTATTTCAACTTTTATTAAAAAAATTTTAAAATCTTACTTTAATTTACTTATTACATTACTTATTTAAAAATTATTACATTAATNAAATTTTAAAATCTTACTTTAATTTACTTATTACATTACTTATTTAAAAATTATTACATTAATTTACTTATTTAAAATTTTTGACCATTGATTATTTAATTTAATTTTTTAGAACCTTAATTAACTTTAATTTTTAATTTTGGACCTTAATTTACTTTAATTTAAAAAATTTGGACCTTAATTTACTTTAATTTAAAAATTTACCACGCTTTTTTTAGTGTAGACCACCTTTTTCGATTGAAAATATCCTGACACCTTATATTACCATGCTTTTTATTGATAGTTAGATTTTTCTATTGAAAAAACTTTTTTGTATTGAAAATCCCAGGACCATCGAAACTCCCTCACTATAGTCTAATAAAAAAAAATTTGTACTAAAAATCCCTGAAAGCAAAAAATGTGAATTGCAGCAATTGCGTAATAAAAAGTTACAGAAATTGTGTAATAAAAAGTTACAGCAGAACCCCCGGGGGCATTGCTCCCGTAGGCCACTAGCTACCTATTCGATATATCTGTTGACGAGAAATATATAGTGACCGGATCAGGGGACAAGAAAGCCACCTTATATGAGGTGTTTTTCTAGTTGAGAATATTTATTGCCACATCAGGCCATAGCTTGTGTGCTTGCGCTGTATGTGAATGTGAGTGAGTGTGCGTGACGAATGTAATATAATAGATTATCAATATTATTTCGATTACTTTGTTGAATGTAATTTCTTTTTGATAATTTGTAATCAGCAGTTTTGGAAATTATAAATAAACTTTATATTTCGTTTAAAAATTGATTGCTAACGTATAAAACTACAATTTCGTTTGTCATCATTTCTTTCAATGTTTTATTTTCCATTAACCACCACATTGGTGTCAGAAGTGGGTTATGAACCCACGCCTCCATTCGGAGACCAGAGTCAACAGACGTGATTGACACTGCACAATTAATGGTATTCATACAGTTGGTATTTGAAGACTGCACAACTACTGAAGAACTACTTAAAATAAAACAACTACATAGAAGGACAAAAGGGCAGGATATGTTTGATGCTTTGGATAATAATTCCAATTTCAAAATTAGTTTCCATTACAACTGATGGTGCTCTTTTAATGACCGGTCGAAATAATGGTTTTATCTCATTGTGTCAAAATAATGATAAATATCAATATTTTATGGCATATCACTGCATTATCCATCAGCAGGTCTTGTGCTCCAAGAGACTCAACACCCACAATGTTATGGAAATTGATTTCAATAAACTCTTTCGTGTCAGTGCTCTCCAGAGACGTTTGTTTAGATTACAAAGTGAAGACATGAAGAAAAAACTTATTCTATATACAAATTTTCGGTAGCTTAGCAGAAGCAATTTTTAATGAGAACTTTTTTAATGTTTTCCAGAACAACTTTAACAGTCTCGAATCAAATCGCACACACGTTTGACGTAAATCAGATGGATATTGAGATGGAAATAATAAATTCAAAATGATTTATATTTCCAATCGCAAACAACTATTTGGAAGTATACAAAAGATAAATACCCGATTTTGACAGATACAGCACTTAAAAGGATGTCCTGCTTCTGTTTCACATATTTGTCAGAATCCACTTTTTCAGATATGAATCTTATTAAATTGGAAATCAGAAATTCTTAAACAGATGTTTATCTTGATCAATGTTGAAGATTATTAGTGTCGTCAAACAATCCCGATTTTGAAAAAATTACTAAATCAAACCAGTGCCAAAGATCACATTAATATAAAGATTATTTCTTATATTTTTTTGAAATTAATAATTAATTAATTAACTTTTTTTAATTTGTTTGAATTCTTATGTTATGTTTTTATTCTTTTTGTATATTTTTTAAATTTTAGGATGTGAAATAAACTGAAGTTATACTAATTGAAGACCTAAATTATTTGGACATGCGTAGATCTCGAGGTAGTTGGATTAAAAAAGTGGATCTTTAGTATAAAAAGGCTGGGCAGGCCTGATAAAGATGATATACATGATCTAGTTGAAATACCAACTCAGAATGAAAATGATATACGTCTACTCTGGAAAAAGATTGGCCGTTCGTTTTATAAATCGTATAATAAATAAATGTAGACACGAATGAAAATGGTATTCCAAATAATAAACTCGAAATTGGAGATACTGATATAAGAACTTGCATTAGAGTATTATAGTCTCGATTTTTCTTGGCACTTACATTTGTTAACATAGGATCCTCGTTTTTGCAGATGTAGATCTTCCAGTACTACCTTTACTACATCGTATGGTCATTTGAATGGTCTTGCTAATTTGGTTGTTTTACCTTTTCCTACTTGGAGTGACATAGGTCTAACCTTATCTCCCATCTTGAATGTATGAGGTTTACTTGTTTTATCTTATTCTGCTTTATATTGTTCCTGTCCATACCTAACTTTAACATTTGTTACCTTTTACATCTCCTACATAATCCGGTGCATCGAAATATTGTGATACTCGTGGTTCAAAACTTGTATCAATTGATGTTGCGGGTTCTCTTAAGAACTTTAAATATATTCAAAACAAAAAAATGATGAATGTTCCTCAAATGTATTTATATAAGAAAATTATTTATATTATTATTTAAATTTATTTTAAAATACTTTTAGGTAATTTAAAGATAAGTGATATACATGATATAGATCAGGCCTGCCCAGCCAGGCGATCGAAATCTATCAGTCGATCGTGTACTACAAACTAAAATATTAAATTCTGAAAAATAAATTGTGCAAATTAAAAAATGTTTTAAGTAGGAATGGTTGAAGTAAAATTTCTTCAAAGAGGTAATTCGAAACTTTTTGTCTCTGATGTATATGTAAATATTTATATATAAATAGATTTATAATAATTATATATTAACAAATATATGAAATATGAATTTAAATATTTATGATACCTAATTAAGTTTGTTTGAATATTTTAGTTTTTAATTTCGAATTCAAGTTATTATTTTGGTAAGGAAATTATATTATTTTAACTATATTTAATATAGTCAAGCATGTTTCCAACTAGACCTCCTCTTGGTCAATCATTTAACTTTAAAACACCTGAAGCATGTGATAGAATAAAGGAGGATTTCGCTTACATGCAACGACAGTATCACATTTTAAAATGTGAATATGATAAAGTGTTACAAGAGAAAACCGAAATGCAGCGACATTATGTTATGTATTATGAAATGTCATATGCTTTAAATGTTGAAATGCACAAGCAGAGTGAAATATCAAAACGACTCGGTGCAATACTTGTCCAAGTGACTCCATTCCTGTCTCAAGAACATCAAACACAAGTCGCAGCCGCAGTGGAAAGAGCTAAACAACAAGGAGATGGTATCGGTAGCCTCACTGGGCCACACACAAATCTAATGGCAGCAGCTGCTTTGAAACATGAAGCTGAAAAAGGGGAAGAGGAGAAAAATCGTGCAGCACTTATGTTTCAAAAGAGACGCACTTCCTCTCCATGTCTCGATTCCCAAGATAAGCACAGGAGTATCAGCCAATCTCCAATGGATTGCAAACTGCCGAGAATAAAGAAAATAGAAGATGAAGAAAGTGAACCAGATGTTGTGGTCGATGACAATGACGATATGATAAATATGAACGGTGATGATTCAGAACAACCCAAAGAAAATGGTGACATCAAAAGAAAAGCTATAAATCTAACAGAAAAACCGAAAACTCCAGCGAAATCAGGAAGTCCCAATAGCAACGATGGAATGTGCCAAAATCCTTTATCAAAATTAAACAACAAAAATCTCTCCAATGACAATCATCAAAGACTAGCGGGATCAAACGATACTCATTTTCGATTAGATTCTATCATGCCATCGAGTTTGAATGGTTTCTTTACCAATTCACCGTTTCCTCCATCGATATCATCATCTGGGGGATTCGTCCCCGACATTAACGCGACATTGGCTGCATTAGCATCATCCGCCAATAGCTATGCATTTCCGTTTGGAATGCCACCATTTTCCCATCTAAATATGCCGGCTGTGACCGGAATGTACGCCCCACCTGACCCACATAGCGGGATGAGTCTTGCTGCTGTACTTGGAGCGGCTGGTACCAGTGGGCCCCTTGGCCCAATGGGATTTGACCCTGCTTTATCAATGCGTGGTGCTAGTTTTCTAATGGACGATAATCAAAATATGGCTATCAATCCAGAAAGTGTCCATAGTCCCGGATATCCCCGAAATGTCCGACAGCTAAACACACTGCTACACGGTGAGGTGGTTTGTGCAGTCACTATAAATAATGCAATGAAACATGTGTATACCGGAGGGAAAGGATGTGTCAAAGTTTGGGATATGCAATCTGCTACTGCAGGTGGTTCCAGTTCAGGCGCTCCTACTCCGCCAAACAGTAGTGGCAGTAGCATTTCATCTGGATCAAAGTTGTTGCTCAACTCTATGGATTGTCTACAGAAAGATAGTTACATTCGATCGATAAAACTTGTACCAAATTCCCGGACGATGATTGTTGGTGGAGAATCGAGCACTTTAACGATTTTGGATCTTGGTTCACCGACTCCTCGAACAAAAGGTGAAATCAATATATCGGCTCCAGCTTGCTATGCTTTAGCTATTTCAGCAAATGGTAAATTGTGTTTCAACTGCTACTCCGATGGAAATATTGCTGTTTGGGACATTCATAATCAATCGATGATAAAACACTTTCAAGGTCACAATGACGGCGCTTCATGCATTGACATTACACCCAATGGGAACAGTTTATGGACGGGTGGTCTCGATAATACTGTCCGGTGTTGGGATATCAGAGAAATGGGTCGCGCTGACAATCGACAAATCAGTAAATATGATTTTCAATCTCAGATATTCTCTCTCGGATACTGTCCATCTGGTGAATGGCTTGCCGTCGGTATGGAGTCTAGCCAGGTGGAAATCTTGAACGTCTCCAAACAGAATTTGGAAAAATATCAACTCACACTTCATGACAGTTGCGTACTATCTCTCAAATATGCCGCATCTGGCAAATGGTTCGCCAGCACAGGAAAAGATCATTTGTTGAACGCATGGCGAATGCCTTATGGAGCCAATCTCTTTCAGTCCAATGAGAGCTCATCAGTTCTGAGTTGCGATATATCTGCTGACGAGAAATATATAGTGACCGGATCAGGAGACAAGAAAACCACCTTATATGAGGTGTTATTCTAGTTGAGAATATTTATTGCCACATCAGGCCATAGCTTGTGTGCTTGCGCTGTATCTGAGTGTGAGTGAGTGTGCGTGACGAATGTAATATAATAGATTATCAATATTATTTCGATAACTTTGTAAATTTTGAAAGTTGAATGTAATTTCTCTTTGATAATTTGTAATCAGCAGTTTTGGAAATTATAAATAAACTTTATATTTCGTTTAAAAATTGATTGCTAACCTATAAAACTACAGTTTCGATTGTCATCATTTATTTCAATGTTTTATTTTCCATTAACCACCACATTGGTGTCAGAAGTGGGTTATGAACCCAAGTCTCCATTCGGAGACCAGAGTCAACATATGTGATTGATACTGCACAATTAATGGTATTCATACAGTTGGTATTTGAAGGTCCAACTGGCATGCGTTTCTGTTTGCTCTTCCTTTCATGTGTGATGTTGAGCCTTTCTTGCTTGATTTACATTTCTCGTTGCTTTGCCGAGGTTTATCTCTAGGTGGTATTGCTCGTTGAATCATGTGAGTTTTCATCTATCCGACCTGACCTATGATATTTCCTAGATCCTTCAACCTAATCCTGAGTGAACTGCATCTGTGACTGCCCGATACGCTGATTTCATTTGTGCATGACCTCTGGTTGGAACTAGGCGGCCTTCATCTGGCACCTTCTCATAAGCTTCTCAATTTTGTCTATGCATTTAATCAGCTCGCAGGTTTTCCATTAACTGTATCACTAAAACAGAAATGGTTCCTCATAGTCAGAAAAACAGTGAACAGAACCACGCCCTCTCCATCAATTCATCGATTATTTTAGTTTTTGTAAAGGGATAATCTATAATGGAAATATCTCTTACGACTGAATTCTATTACCCAGTACTTGTTACTGGTCTTGCCATCACATTCAGTCATACCTCATCACATTCTACACATTTCGGAACTCTTTTTCAACAATTGTTTCAAACCAAGAAGTTTTAATAATATTAATAAATAACAAACAGTATTGATTCAGGCTCTTTTTAGGCATCGTACTCTTAATTTTCACCTTGACGACTTGCTTTGTTTCCAACGGACGGTCTTTGACACTTGTAAATCTTGATCTAAACATTTTGCATATTACTATTCATAGATTGTCCGAGAATCACAAACATTCGCCCATGGTGTTTCACTTTTCTAGTCGTAGATTGATTGGGACGCATGTATAGCTTGTACAACTTTAGATCGAGTAAATCGAACTGGGTTTAATACTGGTTCTCTCTTTAAGATAATAATCAGTATCTCGCAATCCTATTCTGAAGCTTTGGAGGTGTGGAGTTCATGAGTTTAGACTACTAATTCGAGTCAGGGATTCGAACTAGTGCACAACATAGAGTAAGAGCATCTCATTCTCCATATAGTTTTCGTGTACTGTGACATAAGAAGTGTCAGTGTTAACTGGGACATATGATCTGCTTCAACCTCCCGTTGATTAAAAAATTGTTAGCATTAAATTAATTTGTGATTTAAAAACTTATTTTATTTATCTTTAAAGTATCTATAAATGCACTATTGTATTTCACTTATTGTAAGAACATGACTAAAATAGAATATATTTTCTTGAAATGATTTTAATTCATTTAGTTTGAAAAATATCTTTTAAAATATATGTTAAATTTATAATTCAATAAAAAATTACTCAATTAAACTATTTCAAATAATATAAAAAACATTTGTTTAAAAATTCGATATGGCAATTAATAAAAAAATTGGAAAATTTGAAGACTATTTAAATTTTCTTAAGACAATTCAACTAGGTCAGAAGTGGGGAACCTTTTTATTTCCATAGGCCACATTGAAATTTGTCGCCTTCAAATGAGGCCGCAGTCAAAAAGTATTTCGTTTATATTTCGTTCTTTGTACTCGGCGGATGCTTGTACAATACGGTATATATAAATTTAGTAGTCACAAGCATTTTTATATGTAAATCCTCAAAATTCATGGATTTTTATATAAATTAAGATTTATATTGATAAGGCTCCGGAGGCCGCATGCGGCCTAAAGGCCGCAGACTCCCCACCCCTGAACTAGGTTATTATTAGAAATTCTCTATTTTATTTCGTATTTGAAGAATCATATACATCCAAATATGAGTGCACATTCTCATGTAACTCGTATTCAAAATGGGTTCTTATCAAGGTAGATAAGCAACCATTGCGAATTGTCAAAGTCCTCCTAGTATTATTAACTGTGGTGTTATCTTCTGATGCTTGTCAATTTGGTTGTTCACTTGAATTATTTGTTTCCTCAGGTTTCTCAATTCCACTTGTAATTATTGATGTGAAATCCTATTTTGAGAAATTGTCACTATATTTACTTTTCTTGTTACTCATTACCCCTAGATTCATTATCATGGGCTTTTTCAAAACTTAGTTGCCTTTATGAATTTAAAATAAAATTACGGTTAATTAAACTCATTAGATCACTTGATTACAGATTATGAAGAATAATAAAGGAATTGTATTAGAAGTAATAAATAAGAGGATTTATTATATTTAGCCAATGTTACAGAATTTATCCCGGGACAAGTTTATACTAAACATTTTTGAAAATAAAATATTCTAAGAGCCTCGGAGAACTCCTTAAGCCGTTATCCTATATCGTCATATAAAAATATAAAATATAGTATTTTTCTAAATGTTTTATTTATAAATATTCCAAATATAATTTTTATATTTACTTTAAATAATACAGGAAACGATCGATTAACGCGGTTAATTGGTTCCCGAAAAACGGCGTGTTAATCAAAACCGCGTTATTTGAAGTTAATAAGCAATGTGAAAAATTATAATTCGAGTAGTGGGATGTGTCACCACTGGCACATGTCACCTCTGGCACACCCCCGGGGGGGGGGGTAAACGAAAAAAAAATTTTCAAGGTCAAATTTTAAACAAAGACATATGACTCATCAAGGTCATTGAAACAAAGCCCATGACTCACCCGATGACTCATCAAGGTCATTAGAACAAAGACCATGACTCACTCAAGGTCATTGGATGACTCATCAAGGTCACTGAAACAAAGACCATGACTCATTCAAGGTCAAAGGATGACTCATCCAGGTCATATTTTTAAGGCCAAGGTCATATTTTTAAAGGTCAAGGTCATATTTTTAGGTCAAGGTCATATTTTAAAGGTCAAGGTCATATTTTAAAGGTCAAGGTCATATTTTTAAGGTCAAGGTCATATTTTAAGGTCAAACCTTCACCAAAGGGTATCATTCGAAAGGTATTTGAGAGGTCTATCTAATGGTCATATCCTCGAAGGTGTATGGTTGGTTAATAACCTTCAAAGGGTCAAAAACCTTCGAATTTTTTCAAACTTTATAATATATATATATCAGTCGAAAGGTATTTGAGAGGTAATTATGATGGTCATATCCTCGAAGGTGTATGGTTGGTCAATAACCTTCAAAGGGTCAAAAACCTTCGAATTTTTCAAACCTTATAATATATATATCAGTCGAAAGGTATTTGAGAGGTCTATCTAATGGCTATACCCTCGAAGGTATATGGTGGGTCAATAACCTTCAAAGGGTGTCCGAAATTAAATATTTTTCAAATCATATAATATATATATATATATATATATATATATATATATATATATCATTCAAAAGGACTTTTGATGGTGAGTTCGAAGGTCCAAGGGTCCAAGGTTCAAAAATTTTAAAACCTTATAATATACATATCAAACAAAAGGTATTTGAGATGTAAGTATCATGGTCATACTTTCAAAGATTTATGAATGGTCCTGAACCTTCAAAGGGTCCAAAACCTTTAAAAATTATACATATAGATATATACATGTCAAATAAAAGGTAATTCAAAGGTGAGTATGATAATCATACCCTTGAAGGTCATACCCTCGAAAGGGTCCAAGGTTCGAAATTTTAGAAACCTCATAATATACATATCAAACAAAAGGTAATTTAAAGATGAGTATGATGGTCCAAATTTGAAGGTCAAAGAGTCCAAGGATCCAAGGTTAAATTTTTCAAACCTTATAATATAGATATCAAAACCACGGTAATACAAAAGTACTCATCGATGACTCATCATTTTCAGAACAAAGACAATGACTCGCCCATGGGATTTATTATTTATTACTATCAAATGTATTATTATTATTTATTATTATTAATTTCAATATTATTTATTATTATCAATAGTATTATTATTATTTTTGAAGATATTTTCAAAATTTATTATTATTATTATTATTATTATTATTATTATTATTATTATTATTATTATTATTATTATCATTATCATCAAGTTTTAATTATCAAGGTAATTTAAACAAAGACAATGAGTCAGTCGCTGAGTCACCAAGGTCGTTCTATTTTTAGTAACCAAGACATCTATTTTTAGTAACATTTTTAATATATTTTTAGTAACATTTTTGATCCGATCATTGATCCGATAACTCGCTAAGGTCGTTCTATTTTTAGTAACAAAGACATTTATTTTTTGTTCCAGCGGTTATATAATAATATTTTTGTTTTAATTATCGAATACGTAATAAATTAATTTTGTTTAAATTGTTAATTATATAATAATATTTTTATTTTTTTGTTTTAATTATCGAATACGTAATAATTTAATTTTGTTTAAATCGTTGATTATATAATAATATTTTTATTTTTTTTTGTTTTAATTATCGAATACGTAATAATTTAATTTTGTTTAAATCGTTGATTATATAATAATATTTTTATTTTTGTTTTAATTATCGAATACGTAATAATTTAATTTTGTTTAAATTGTTAATTATATAATATTTTTTTTGTTTTATTTATCGAATACGTAATTATTTAATAATGTTTAAATCGTTAATTATGTAATAATATTTTTATTTTTGTTTTAATTATCGAATACATAATAATTTAATTTTGTTTAAATTGTTAATTATATAATAATAATTTTATTTTTTGTTTTAATTATCGATTACTCAATAATTTAATTTTGTTTAAATCGTTGATTATATAATATTTATTTTGTTTTAATTCTTGATTACGTAATAATTTAATTTATCATTATTATTGGGAAAGATATTAACGCCCGCGCGAAAGATTTAATCGAAGTTTTAATCAAGATTATTATTATATAGTCCGAGTTTATCCGACAAAATATTCTGTCCCCCTATGTGTATTTGTCGTAAGGGTACTGGTCACATTCAACATGTCGCAAGGGTATTAATATTATTATTATAACATTATTATAACTTAATTATTTTCAAGGTCATATTATTATTTTTCAAATATTTTTCAAATATTATTATTCTTCAAAATATTATTATTTTCAAGGTCATATTATTATTTTTCAAAATATTATTATTTTCAAGGTCATATCATTAATATCAAAATATTATTATTTTCAAGGTCATATTATTATTTTTCCAATATTTTTCAAATATTATTATTCTTCAAAATATTATTATTTTTCAAAATATTATTATTTTCAAGGTCATATTATTATTTTTCAAAATATTATTATTTTCAAGGTCATATTATTAATTTCAAAATATTATTATTTTCAAGGTCATATTATTATTTCAAAATATTATTATTTTCAAGGTCATATTATTATATTTCAAATATTATTATTTTCAAGGTCATATTATTATTCTTCAAAATATTATTATTTCAAGGTCATATTATTATTTTCAAAATATTATTATTTTCAAGGTCATATCATTATTTGTTCCATATGTTTGAAAAACTGTAGTAGATGTCAGAGTTGTGGTGTCATAATCGATGAATCTCATTCAGTGTATTTTGTGAAATTAATGTTGTAAAACTCCTATTTATTATTATTATTATTATTATTATTATTATTATTATTATTATTATTTGCGAAGTTCTTATTATTTTATTTTCTGCATCAATTTACGATTTTCAATATTTGATGATTATTTTTAGACATTTTCATAATTTTTAACGTTTTCATCATTTTCAATATTTTCATCATTTTCAACATTTTCAATATTTTCACGATTATCAACATTTTCAGGAACATTTTCATAATTTTCAACGTTTTCATCATTTTCATCATTTGCATGATTATTTTAATAATTTTCTACATTTTCAATATTTTCAATATTTTCATCATTTTCAACATTTTCATCATTTTCAATATTTTCACGATTTTCAACATTTTCAGGAACATTTTCATAATTTTCAACGTTTTCATCATTTTCATCATTTGCATGATTATTTTAATAATTTTCAACGTTTTCATGATTATTTCAGAAACTTTTCATCGAATATTTTTCAAAGTATTATTTTCAAAGAATTATTTTCAAATTATTTTCAAAGTATATTATTGTTATTATAATTATTACTATTATTATTATTTTTTGCGAAGTTCTTATTATTTTATTTTCGATGTTTTATTATTATTTAATTCATAATTCATAATTCATAATTTTTAACGTTTTCATAATTTTCAACGTTTTTATCATTTTCAACATTTTCATCATTTTCATGATTTTCTACATTTTCAATATTTTCACGATTTTCAATATTTTCATGATTATTTTCTTCAAAATTCTTATTTTATTTATAAAATATTATTATTATCATTTTCAAAATTATTTTCAAATTTCTTATTATTTATTTTCAAAGTATATTATTATTATTATTATTATTATTATTATTATTATTATTATTATTATTATTATTATTATTATTATTATTATATATGCTCCTAGTCTATCCGACAAAATATTTTGTCCCCCTATGGGTACTGCTCACACTCAACATGTTGCAAGGGTACTAGTCATGCTTATTGTTATACAATATGATGTTACTTAGACATTTGAAGGTTCAACCATGGTTACAATTTCTACATTTTGAAAACGCTAATTTGATTGGCTATCTCAATTTTTATAAATGTAAAAGCAAAAGTAATTTAGTTATTAAGAAATTTATTTATTACTGATAAGTAAAACTGTTGAATATGATTGTGTAAATCACAAAACACATTTGGTAACTTTATTATTTTGTCAATATATATATATGTCATTTATAGCAAGGAAAATCCTACTAGAAATAAGGAAAAATTAAGTCCAACCTATTCCGAAGATAAGCGTTCATTGAAATTTTTTAACAACACAGTTGAAGATTTTATAAATAATTTAACTTACACTGATAAGGAAATCATAAATATTTTAAAAATTTTCAAACATTCCTCTATTGAATATTTGATTGATTTATATAATTATCATAAATGCATTTTAAAGTTATTTAATGTATTTAGAAAAAACAGTGGTAAACAACGATTCACTGAATGAATACTTTTGGAGTTGCATGTATTTAAGGTTGAAACCGGGATATAGTAGATTGATTTATGAATGGATAGCTAAAGCCGATTTGATTGAAAATAAGCTAACAGAAAAACTGAACGATGTTAAGAAAAGTTTCGGTTTTGTATTTACCGTGTGGTCACGTAATTGTTTGTTCTAAGTGTCACGAGAAGAATGTTCACAATTGTCAAACCTGTTCAACACTGATTAATGAATATCATATTATATACATGTAAGTTCTCAATACAAATCAATACAATATCAAAGTCAAATTATTACCATACATAATGACGGTACTATAATGTAGAAAATTTTCAAATAATATGAAATCATTCTTGGTAATTAAATATATTGGGCGCAACTACCAAATGTTGATGATATGATGGATGGTTCGGTATTTATAATATTATTTTTAGATTATTCAGAATGAAATATACCCATGAGTTCATCAAAATGGAAAAAGATCTTTGCAAAAACCATGAAGATGCTGGAAAAGCAGAAGAAACCCTAATTAATATTTTAAAGTTGAAATTATGTGTTACAGTAGTATTGGTTATTATTGTTTCGTAAATAAATGTTTTAATTTGTTTTTATAAATTTATTGTTTTATTTTAATACTTTTTGATTAAAACATATTCATTATTAATTCATTTTGTTTTAATATTTGTATTAATTTTTTAAATAGTGTTATTTATATATATGGAAATTTACAATTATATATACAATTATATATTATATACAATTATATTTACAATTATATTTACAATTATTATAAATCATAATGATGCTTTCTGTTCATTGATTCTCCTCTGATATTACTGCCATAATTATCTTCGACAAAATGCAAAGATAATATTTCTAGTGTCTTTGTTAATCATGCCCATTTATTGCAAAGTCTTTGTTAATTATGCACTTGTATTGCAAATTTATTAGTCATACAATTATATTATTTTTTCATGCCCTGACATAATATTATTATTTATTATTATTATGATTATTTTATTTAACAATATCATATAGCAAATTTTTAGGCAATTTAGTGAAAGGTTATTTTAAATATATAGCGATTTCTTAAGTAAAATATTTTCCAGATAAATTTACCAATTTAGTTAGAAATCCATGTTTTTGGTTGTACCATTTAATTAAAATATTCTCGGATTCATAACAATTTTTATATAGTTGATACATATACCAATTATTTCAATTATTTAACTAGAAACATAACAGAATTCTTAGATAATATAGTATTTTTTTAGTTAATTTATAAATATTATCTGACATTTTGATGTATTTGACAACAAATTAATCAATAAAAACTATAGCATATTGTAAGTTTTTATATATATAGTCTGAATTTATCCGACAAAATATTCTGTCCCCCTATGTGTATTTGTCGTAAGGGTACTGGTTACATGCCGCAAGGGTATATTAATTAAGGCATATGTATATTAGTTAAAAATTCTTAGGTAATTTAGTGAGAAATGGATGATCATATTTATCAGAAATTCGTGAATAATTTGAATATAACTTACCGAATTCTTATTTCGAGCGACTAATTTATTGGTTAACTTTGTCATGTTTAGTTATTTAATATTTAGCAAAAGGTAAGATATGAATATTTAGAATTTCATAGGTAATTTATTCATCTAATGTTCATTACAATAGTTAATATAACTTCGTGAGAAATGCATGGTTATTAATATATTCATTGATAATTTTGGTAGAAAGTCTTTATCATTTGGAGTAAATTTCTGTCTTTGTTCGAGTCAAAAAAGAGTCATAATAGAAACATTTGGTTATCATTTAACCAATTAAGGTGCTTATTAGTTAGAAATATAGGGTTACAATTGAGATGATCATTGGGTGTAATATATCTTTGTGAGAAATATATGGTTAACATTTTTAAATAGGGATTTTTGAGTAACCAAAACAGGGATATTTTGTGCAAATAATTTAAGAATATTGGTTAACTTTGTCATTTTTAGTCATTTAAAATAATATTTAACAAAGGTAATTTAGCAAAATATCATTGAAAGATTTATCCATCCGATAACAATATTCCTTCCCTTTACCTTTATTCAACCGATTTAATTTCTAGAAATCTAATTAAAATCATAAAATTCCTTCAATAAAGATCAATTTTCTTTAGATGTTGTCGATTTCCAACTTTTAAGTCAATATTTCTCAAGTTTTGTCACTGATGTCCCCACAATGAATAAAATAACTTCTTAAATAAAATAATTTAAAGAAATAACCTTTGATATCAATCCCAATTAATTCTAAATATTTCAAATATTCCATTGTCAAAACCAAGTAAATAGATCATTCACCCTAAACGACTTAATAAAACATTGGATAATTAATAAAAACTTGTTCTGAAACATAAATTACTGTGCAATAACATTCATCACGACCTAATAAACCTCTAAAACGATATAATTTCACAGGAACTATTATTAATTCATAGCTGACTATTTCCTTTTAAAATTTTACCAATAAGAACATTATCGATTTAAATAGAGATTTCAAACATTTCCACCTTAACCGATCCCTCACCAAAGATTTCTACCCTTTAAATACCCCCTTAAAAATCATATATTACGATCTTAACTGAACCTTCACTAAATCCAACCGACTTTAATATATCAGCCCTTTAATATATCAATTCTCTTAAAATCCATACAAAATTCTTCAAAATATGAATTTTATTTAATTGTTACAGACATCCTTCCATTGAAATAATTTAGTATCTAAATAATAAGAGCCCACTAAAAGATCACTAAAATCAATATTTTCTACAAATATTTCACCATCAAATACCTAACTAGAGATGAAATATATTGATTGATCATAATTCTTCATCGATTCAGCCAATTATATAGCAATTATAACATGATATATCTTTCAAAATCACAAATTTCAGTATATTTTACAATAATTTTCAAGTAGAATTTCAAATATATCATGATGATAAAATTAGCTGGTTTCAACTTTAGATTTTCAATATTTAAAAGTTCATCAATATTCTTTGGAAATATATGAAAAAAAAACTAATTTAGTCAAATTCAATATCATTACAAAGTCATCATAAAAATTAAATAATAATCACTTGATTATTGTAAAAACTCTAATTATTAACCCAACTGTCATTAAAAATAATTTTTATTTAAATTTAAAAACAAGTCAATAAAATATAGCAAATTATCAAGAAATTAATTAAATTTGTCTTAGAATTAACACTAAAACCTTAATTTTTTAAATATTCTTTCAATTATTCACAAAACATGTTAGTAATAATGTTAGTAAAATCCCGCTAACTCTAAAAATTTACCAATGAATTTAATGCCAAATAATAACCAAATATTTGACTAAATAAAATCATTAAAACACACCAGTACCTTTACGACCAGTACCCTTACGACCAGTACTTATTGTGAACAGTACACATAGAGGGAGAAAATATCTTGTCGGATAAACTCAGAGTATATATAAAAAAACAAATTAATAATAACTCCATCAAATTGAATCAGTCAAATTATCACAAATTTTGATAAAAAATCTTATTCTAAAATGGTAAGAAGCGTAAAGTCGAAAGATAATTTTAATAACACAGAGATAAAATTAACAATAATGAAATTCAAAAGGGTTAAAATAAGTGTTAGAATTATTCATTATTGGATTATGGCAGGTCAATGAAAATATACTGAGAAGTGGCATGGATATATTAATATTATTTAAAATTATTTTATAAAATTCATAAATTTCATAAAAATTCATAAAATTGATCACTTTAATAAAAAATATTTAATACAATTTTAAAAGAAATATTTGTCGGGAGAATATAAGTAATAATAATTAGTGAATCGAGAATCAGCGGCTATAGGTGATGAGGATATATAAATAAAATTATTTCTATTATATGAGTTAAAATATTTTAATAATGTGCAAAACATTTATTTTGATAAAGTATTTAATCCACAAAGGACAAACATACATAACAAATGGTATTTGACTAAGCAATTATGATAAATTCATATTTTAAATTTTGATTAATTCCTTTAATATTGAATTAATAATTATTATATTTACTATTTTACATTAAATATTTCAAAAACAAATATTCTAAAAGATAATTTAAGATACATTACTCTTTTCAATTAAAATGATCTCTCAAAGTTAAGAAGGAAACAAAGTGTGTCAAAACACATACCCAGCATTAACTTTACTTAAATATATGAAAACACCAAGTAATCAATGATAATAGAGGGATAATAGACTCAAAAATAAAATATTCTTACCACCTGAGAATAATATTGTTAATTTTATCTCTGTGTTATTAAAATTATCTTTCGACTTTACGCTTCTTACCATTTTAGAATAAGATTTTTTATCAAAATTTGTGATAATTTGACTGATTCAATTTGATGGAGTTATTATTAATTTGTTTTTTTATATATACTCTGAGTTTATCCGACAAGATATTTTCTCCCTCTATGTGTACTGTTCACAATAAGTACTGGTCGTAAGGGTACTGGTCGTAAAGGTACTGGTGTGTTTTAATGATTTTATTTAGTCAAATATTTGGTTATTATTTGGCATTAAATTCATTGGTAAATTTTTAGAGTTAGCGGGATTTTACTAACATTATTACTAACATGTTTTGTGAATAATTGAAAGAATATTTAAAAAATTAAGGTTTTAGTGTTAATTCTAAGACAAATTTAATTAATTTCTTGATAATTTGCTATATTTTATTGACTTGTTTTTAAATTTAAATAAAAATTATTTTTAATGACAGTTGGGTTAATAATTAGAGTTTTTACAATAATCAAGTGATTATTATTTAATTTTTATGATGACTTTGTAATGATATTGAATTTGACTAAATTAGTTTTTTTTTTCATATATTTCCAAAGAATATTGATGAACTTTTAAATATTGAAAATCTAAAGTTGAAACCAGCTAATTTTATCATCATGATATATTTGAAATTCTACTTGAAAATTATTGTAAAATATACTGAAATTTGTGATTTTGAAAGATATATCATGTTATAATTGCTATATAATTGGCTGAATCGATGAAGAATTATGATCAATCAATATATTTCATCTCTAGTTAGGTATTTGATGGTGAAATATTTGTAGAAAATATTGATTTTAGTGATCTTTTAGTGGGCTCTTATTATTTAGATACTAAATTATTTCAATGGAAGGATGTCTGTAACAATTAAATAAAATTCATATTTTGAAGAATTTTGTATGGATTTTAAGAGAATTGATATATTAAAGGGCTGATATATTAAAGTCGGTTGGATTTAGTGAAGGTTCAGTTAAGATCGTAATATATGATTTTTAAGGGGGTATTTAAAGGGTAGAAATCTTTGGTGAGGGATCGGTTAAGGTGGAAATGTTTGAAATCTCTATTTAAATCGATAATGTTCTTATTGGTAAAATTTTAAAAGGAAATAGTCAGCTATGAATTAATAATAGTTCCTGTGAAATTATATCGTTTTAGAGGTTTATTAGGTCGTGATGAATGTTATTGCACAGTAATTTATGTTTCAGAACAAGTTTTTATTAATTATCCAATGTTTTATTAAGTCGTTTAGGGTGAATGATCTATTTACTTGGTTTTGACAATGGAATATTTGAAATATTTAGAATTAATTGGGATTGATATCAAAGGTTATTTCTTTAAATTATTTTATTTAAGAAGTTATTTTATTCATTGTGGGGACATCAGTGACAAAACTTGAGAAATATTGACTTAAAAGTTGGAAATCGACAACATCTAAAGAAAATTGATCTTTATTGAAGGAATTTTATGATTTTAATTAGATTTCTAGAAATTAAATCGGTTGAATAAAGGTAAAGGGAAGGAATATTGTTATCGGATGGATAAATCTTTCAATGATATTTTGCTAAATTACCTTTGTTAAATATTATTTTAAATGACTAAAAATGACAAAGTTAACCAATATTCTTAAATTATTTGCACAAAATATCCCTGTTTTGGTTACTCAAAAATCCCTATTTAAAAATGTTAACCATATATTTCTCACAAAGATATATTACACCCAATGATCATCTCAATTGTAACCCTATATTTCTAACTAATAAGCACCTTAATTGGTTAAATGATAACCAAATGTTTCTATTATGACTCTTTTTTGACTCGAACAAAGACAGAAATTTACTCCAAATGATAAAGACTTTCTACCAAAATTATCAATGAATATATTAATAACCATGCATTTCTCACGAAGTTATATTAACTATTGTAATGAACATTAGATGAATAAATTACCTATGAAATTCTAAATATTCATATCTTACCTTTTGCTAAATATTAAATAACTAAACATGACAAAGTTAACCAATAAATTAGTCGCTCGAAATAAGAATTCGGTAAGTTATATTCAAATTATTCACGAATTTCTGATAAATATGATCATCCATTTCTCACTAAATTACCTAAGAATTTTTAACTAATATACATATGCCTTAATTAATATACCCTTGCGGCATGTAACCAGTACCCTTACGACAAATACACATAGGGGGACAGAATATTTTGTCGGATAAATTCAGACTATATATATAAAAACTTACAATATGCTATAGTTTTTATTGATTAATTTGTTGTCAAATACATCAAAATGTCAGATAATATTTATAAATTAACTAAAAAATACACAAAAATACTATATTATCTAAGAATTCTGTTATGTTTCTAGTTAAATAATTGAAATAATTGGTATATGTATCAACTATATAAAAATTGTTATGAATCCGAGAATATTTTAATTAAATGGTACAACCAAAAACATGGATTTCTAACTAAATTGGTAAATTTATCTGGAAAATATTTTACTTAAGAAATCGCTATATATTTAAAATAACCTTTCACTAAATTGCCTAAAAATTTGCTATATGATATTGTTAAATAAAATAATCATAATAATAATAAATAATAATATTATGTCAGGGCATGAAAAAATAATATAATTGTATGACTAATAAATTTGCAATACAAGTGCATAATTAACAAAGACTTTGCAATAAATGGGCATGATTAACAAAGACACTAGAAATATTATCTTTGCATTTTGTCGAAGATAATTATGGCAGTAATATCAGAGGAGAATCAATGAACAGAAAGCATCATTATGATTTATAATAATTGTAAATATAATTGTAAATATAATTGTATATAATATATAATTGTATATATAATTGTAAATTTCCATATATATAAATAACACTATTTAAAAAATTAATACAAATATTAAAACAAAATGAATTAATAATGAATATGTTTTAATCAAAAAGTATTAAAATAAAACAATAAATTTATAAAAACAAATTAAAACATTTATTTACGAAACAATAATAACCAATACTACTGTAACACATAATTTCAACTTTAAAATATTAATTAGGGTTTCTTCTGCTTTTCCAGCATCTTCATGGTTTTTGCAAAGATCTTTTTCCATTTTGATGAACTCATGGGTATATTTCATTCTGAATAATCTAAAAATAATATTATAAATACCGAACCATCCATCATATCATCAACATTTGGTAGTTGCGCCCAATATATTTAATTACCAAGAATGATTTCATATTATTTGAAAATTTTCTACATTATAGTACCGTCATTATGTATGGTAATAATTTGACTTTGATATTGTATTGATTTGTATTGAGAACTTACATGTATATAATATGATATTCATTAATCAGTGTTGAACAGGTTTGACAATTGTGAACATTCTTCTCGTGACACTTAGAACAAACAATTACGTGACCACACGGTAAATACAAAACCGAAACTTTTCTTAACATCGTTCAGTTTTTCTGTTAGCTTATTTTCAATCAAATCGGCTTTAGCTATCCATTCATAAATCAATCTACTATATCCCGGTTTCAACCTTAAATACATGCAACTCCAAAAGTATTCATTCAGTGAATCGTTGTTTACCACTGTTTTTTCTAAATACATTAAATAACTTTAAAATGCATTTATGATAATTATATAAATCAATCAAATATTCAATAGAGGAATGTTTGAAAATTTTTAAAATATTTATGATTTCCTTATCAGTGTAAGTTAAATTATTTATAAAATCTTCAACTGTGTTGTTAAAAAATTTCAATGAACGCTTATCTTCGGAATAGGTTGGACTTAATTTTTCCTTATTTCTAGTAGGATTTTCCTTGCTATAAATGACATATATATATATTGACAAAATAATAAAGTTACCAAATGTGTTTTGTGATTTACACAATCATATTCAACAGTTTTACTTATCAGTAATAAATAAATTTCTTAATAACTAAATTACTTTTGCTTTTACATTTATAAAAATTGAGATAGCCAATCAAATTAGCGTTTTCAAAATGTAGAAATTGTAACCATGGTTGAACCTTCAAATGTCTAAGTAACATCATATTGTATAACAATAAGCATGACTAGTACCCTTGCAACATGTTGAGTGTGAGCAGTACCCATAGGGGGACAAAATATTTTGTCGGATAGACTAGGAGCATATATAATAATAATAATAATAATAATAATAATAATTATAATAATAATAATAATAATAATAATAATAATAATAATAATATACTTTGAAAATAAATAATAAGAAATTTGAAAATAATTTTGAAAATGATAATAATAATATTTTATAAATAAAATAAGAATTTTGAAGAAAATAATCATGAAAATATTGAAAATGTAGAAAATCATGAAAATGATGAAAATGTTGAAAATGATAAAAACGTTGAAAATTATGAAAACGTTAAAAATTATGAATTATGAATTATGAATTAAATAATAATAAAACATCGAAAATAAAATAATAAGAACTTCGCAAAAAATAATAATAATAGTAATAATTATAATAACAATAATAATAATATACTTTGAAAATAATTTGAAAATAATTCTTTGAAAATAATACTTTGAAAAATATTCGATGAAAAGTTTCTGAAATAATCATGAAAACGTTGAAAATTATTAAAATAATCATGCAAATGATGAAAATGATGAAAACGTTGAAAATTATGAAAATGTTCCTGAAAATGTTGAAAATCGTGAAAATATTGAAAATGATGAAAATGTTGAAAATGATGAAAATATTGAAAATATTGAAAATGTAGAAAATTATTAAAATAATCATGCAAATGATGAAAATGATGAAAACGTTGAAAATTATGAAAATGTTCCTGAAAATGTTGATAATCGTGAAAATATTGAAAATGTTGAAAATGATGAAAATATTGAAAATGATGAAAACGTTAAAAATTATGAAAATGTCTAAAAATAATCATCAAATATTGAAAATCGTAAATTGATGCAGAAAATAAAATAATAAGAACTTCGCAAATAATAATAATAATAATAATAATAATAATAATAATAATAATAATAATAATAAATAGGAGTTTTACAACATTAATTTCACAAAATACACTGAATGAGATTCATCGATTATGACACCACAACTCTGACATCTACTACAGTTTTTCAAACATATGGAACAAATAATGATATGACCTTGAAAATAATAATATTTTGAAGAATAATAATATGACCTTGAAAATAATAATATTTTGAAGAATAATAATATGACCTTGAAATTAATAATATTTTGAAGAATAATAATATGACCTTGAAAATAATAATATTTTGAAAAATAATAATATGACCTTGAAAATAATAATATTTTGATATTAATAATATGACCTTGAAAATAATAATATTTTGAAAAATAATAATATGACCTTGAAAATAATAATATTTTGAAAAATAATAATATGACCTTGAAAATAATAATATTTGAAAAATAATAATATGACCTTGAAAATAATAATATTTTGATATTAATGATATGACCTTGAAAATAATAATATTTTGAAAAATAATAATATGACCTTGAAAATAATTAAGTTATAATAATGTTATAATAATAATATTAATACCCTTGCGACATGTTGAATGTGACCAGTACCCTTACGACAAATACACATAGGGGGACAGAATATTTTGTCGGATAAACTCGGACTATATAATAATAATCTTGATTAAAACTTCGATTAAATCTTTCGCGCGGGCGTTAATATCTTTCCCAATAATAATGATAAATTAAATTATTACGTAATCAAGAATTAAAACAAAATAAATATTATATAATCAACGATTTAAACAAAATTAAATTATTGAGTAATCGATAATTAAAACAAAAAATAAAATTATTATTATATAATTAACAATTTAAACAAAATTAAATTATTATGTATTCGATAATTAAAACAAAAATAAAAATATTATTACATAATTAACGATTTAAACATTATTAAATAATTACGTATTCGATAAATAAAACAAAAAAAATATTATATAATTAACAATTTAAACAAAATTAAATTATTACGTATTCGATAATTAAAACAAAAATAAAAATATTATTATATAATCAACGATTTAAACAAAATTAAATTATTACGTATTCGATAATTAAAACAAAAAAAAATAAAAATATTATTATATAATCAACGATTTAAACAAAATTAAATTATTACGTATTCGATAATTAAAACAAAAAAATAAAAATATTATTATATAATTAACAATTTAAACAAAATTAAATTATTACGTATTCGATAATTAAAACAAAAATAAAAATATTATTACTATAATTAACGATTTAAACATAATTAAATAATTACGTATTCGATAAATTAAAACAAAAAATAAAAATTATTATATAATTCAACGATTTAAACAAAATTAAATTATTACGTATTCGATAATTAAAACAAAAAATAAAAATATTATAATATAATCAACGATTTAAACAAAATTAAATTATTACGTATTCGATAATTAAAACAAAAATATTATTATATAACCGCTGGAACAAAAAATAAATGTCTTTGTTACTAAAAATAGAACGACCTTAGCGAGTCATCGGATCAATGATCGGATCAAAAATGTTACTAAAAATATATTAAAAATGTTACTAAAAATAGATGTCTTGGTTACTAAAAATAGAACGACCTTGGTGACTCAGCGACTGACTCATTGTCTTTGTTTAAATTACCTTGATAATTAAAACTTGATGATAATGATAATAATAATAATAATAATAATAATAATAATAATAATAAATTTTGAAAATATCTTCAAAAATAATAATAATACTATTGATAATAATAAATAATATTGAAATTAATAATAATAAATAATAATAATACATTTGATAGTAATAAATAATAAATCCCATGGGCGAGTCATTGTCTTTGTTCTGAAAATGATGAGTCATCGATGAGTACTTTTGTATTACCGTGGTTTTGATATCTATATTATAAGGTTTGAAAAATTTAACCTTGGATCCTTGGACTCTTTGACCTTCAAATTTGGACCATCATACTCATCTTTAAATTACCTTTTGTTTGATATGTATATTATGAGGTTTTAAAAAATTCGAACCTTGGACCCTTTCGAGGGTATGACCTTCAAGGGTATGATTATCATACTCACCTTTGAATTACCTTTTATTTGACATGTATATATCTATATGTATAATTTTTAAAGGTTTTGGACCCTTTGAAGGTTCAGGACCATTCATAAATCTTTGAAAGTATGACCATGATACTTACATCTCAAATACCTTTTGTTTGATATGTATATTATAAGGTTTTAAAATTTTTGAACCTTGGACCCTTGGACCTTCGAACTCACCATCAAAAGTCCTTTTGAATGATATATATATATATATATATATATATATATATATATATATATATATATATATATATATATATATATATATATATATATATATATATAATATGATTTGAAAAATATTTAATTTTGGACACCCTTTGAAGGTTATTGACCCACCATATACCTTCGAGGGTATAGCCATTAGATAGACCTCTCAAATACCTTTCGACTGATATATATATTATAAGGTTTGAAAAATTCGAAGGTTTTTGACCCTTTGAAGGTTATTGACCAACCATACACCTTCGAGGATATGACCATCATAATTACCTCTCAAATACCTTTCGACTGATATATATATTATAAAGTTTGAAAAAATTCGAAGGTTTTTGACCCTTTGAAGGTTATTAACCAACCATACACCTTCGAGGATATGACCATTAGATAGACCTCTCAAATACCTTTCGAATGATACCCTTTGGTGAAGGTTTGACCTTAAAATATGACCTTGACCTTAAAAATATGACCTTGACCTTTAAAATATGACCTTGACCTTTAAAATATGACCTTGACCTAAAAATATGACCTTGACCTTTAAAAATATGACCTTGGCCTTAAAAATATGACCTGGATGAGTCATCCTTTGACCTTGAATGAGTCATGGTCTTTGTTTCAGTGACCTTGATGAGTCATCCAATGACCTTGAGTGAGTCATGGTCTTTGTTCTAATGACCTTGATGAGTCATCGGGTGAGTCATGGGCTTTGTTTCAATGACCTTGATGAGTCATATGTCTTTGTTTAAAATTTGACCTTGAAAATTTTTTTTTTTCGTTTACCCCCCCCCCCCCGGGGGGTGTGCCAGAGGTGACATGTGCCAGTGGTGACACATCCCACTACTAATTCGTTCCAAGTCCTTCAGAATAGCAACAAACATTTCTTTAAATATAATTTTTATCGCTATTTAGCGTACCATAGATTATAAACAAAAAATAATAATATATATTTGCGGCAAAAGTTTATTAAAATACACAAATAAATATCAAATAAAAAAAGTTATTATAAACGCACCAGTTGCGTAGCCATTAATGCAGAATATAAAAAACTTATTGATTGATTTATAGAACATGACATCGTACATAAAAAAACACATTTAAAGTTACATTTAAGAAAATTCAAAAGTTCGAAATATGAACAGTAATTTCATATTTAATAAATTTATTCCATTTATTCTGTGTGTTTCTAGAGATATTTTTAAACTATGCAAGATTTAGTTTTCTAGTTTTTATCGAAACTATAAACCTGTTATAAACTATTATACTGGTAGACAACGTGGTGAAAACTATAGAGGGTAAGATATGGATATCTAGAGAAAAAAGACAAGAAATGATAAAGAGTATGCATATTTTGCTATCTCACGCAAGAGCAGAAAAGGTGGCAAAATATTTAGCACATAATTACGATATGGGAGACATAAAAGAGTCAGATAAAGAAACAATTGGACAATGCAAGTCATGTCAAAGAACGAAAGTTGTGACAACAAAGATGAAGGAAGAGACAATAAAGCTGACAGCAGACGAGCCGTGGGAAAAAGTGTACATTGATATATGTGGCCCATTACAGGAAACATTCAGAAAGAAAGGATATATTGTCGCTATGATTGATCAATTTAGCAGATATATCTCTCTGACTGTTGTCGCTAAACAGGATGAAGAAACGGTGAAGGAAACAATACTACGAAAATGGATTCTTAGATTTGGAGCATCAAAGGAAATTCACACAGATTGTGGAAAAGTATTTGAATCTAAGACGATGAAAGAGTTTACAAAATCGCATTCTATTATCTGGTCAGTAGTGAGCTCAATTGTTATTTTAGATTTTTAATCGAATCTCAATAAATATTTTTGCAATTGATTAAGAAAACTTACCTTTTTCTCATTCCAGATATTTCCCATTTTCATTTTGTTAAAATGTCAGACGTAGACGAAAATGATCCGACAGATCCTGGACTGATTATTATTTTCTTTATTTATATATTAATGATTTCAAAAATTTTATAATAAATAATTATTTTATTTTCTTTTGCAATAAATGGAATGATCATAATAATGCAATTTATCCTAAACTTTTCTATTTTAGTTAACATTATTCATATTTTTGATGAGATTTGTTTTAATGATTATGAATTCACATTTAAACAAGAAATAACTCGATTCTGATGACTGGTTGTAGATTTGTTTATTTTTATTATTTATTTGAAATGTTTTGAATGAATATTAAGGGAAACCTTAACATGACATCCTGGATTCCTTTCATTATCATTTATATATTTTTATAATAATAATTATGGCCATTCTCCCTGAAACATTCACATACCTTGACATCCTTCTCAACAATCAGATCTAAATTGCAATTATGATTTTCTTTCCTAATTAGTTTTATCAACTTTAAAAGATTGTATAAAATATAAATGAGTGACTGGCCAGACCTTCTGCATTTACAAATATTGTGATGAATTTATTATTAAAAGTCACCTAAATTGTATATTCTTTGTGAGAAATATGCTCCATAAAATTTGTGTTTGTTCGAGCACGATGAATTAATTTTCAAGGACCTTCTCACAAAACTCCTTTAAATATCCTCTTTTTATGTAAGGTAAATAACAATATGCTGATGAACCGTTTATGCTACAGCTTTCCATATGATAAAATAAGATATGATGTAATTTCCATATTCCATATGATAAAATACCTCTTCATTAGACTTATTCCATTTATTGTAAAAGAAAATAATGTATTTATTTATTATAAATCTTTGAAATCTTTAATAATATAAATAAAGAAAGTAATAATCAGTCCAGGACCTGTCGGATCATTTTCGGGTACATCTGACATTTTAACAAAATGAAGATGGGAAATATCTGGAATGAGAAAAAGGTGAGTTTTCTTAATCAATTGCAAAAATATTTATTGAGATTTGATTAAAAAATAAAATAACAATTGAGCTCAGTACTGACCAGGCAATAGAATGCGAAGTAAACAAATCAAACTAAATGGCCTACGCCAAAAAGATAATAACAAATGAAAAAGTTCAAAAAACAAATATTAAGTCAGTATAAAAACCGATGCGAAATTGTATTACTTTAATCATGAAATTATTTCTACTTATTTTGGGTCTAGTAGCACTGTGTGAGGTTCTTGGAGCCCCACTGCAAGAGGAAATTGGAGAAGAAGTTATTAATGTCGAAAGTAATTTTTGATGAATTAACAAATTAATTAATTCCTGAAAAAATTATGATTCAGTGTTTGATTAATTTATATAATTAATATTATAACATTTTTCATTTCACCAATGATTTCTTTTCAATTGACATCGTATTTATTAAAATATTGACCATGAATCAGTAAAGATATCGATGTTTTTTTGATATTCACGAATTTTCGGCATAGCCTTTCGAAATGATTTTTTTTTAATAAAAGTAATAATAATTATTATTATAATTGTTATTATTATTATTATTATTAATACTATAATTATTATTATTATAAATATTAATATTGGTTAGATTAGATTTAGAAGAATTAAATGAAAAGTCTACGGAATATTTGAATAGTGCCATAAAGAAAAGTATGAATACTTATACATATATATTATAATTATTGTCTGATCTGAACAGATGATCAAGAGGAGTCTTTAAGTAAAAAGAAATGCAAAAGGAATTGCACCAAATATTGCTGGAGAACAGTTTGCAACAAATAAATTTAACAAATAAAATTTTGCCTTTTTTAAGTTATTTTGTTTTGTGATTAAATTTTAAACTAGAAATAATTTCCACATTTGATGTTGTTGATTAGAAATAAACAAAAATTAGTAAAGAAAATCATTATAGCAAAGAGCTCAAAGTATGTGAATGTTTCAGGGAGAATGGCCATAATTATTAGTAAATAAAATATATAAATATTAATGAAAGGAATCCATGATGTCATGTTAAGGTTTCCCTTGAGATTCCTTGAAAACATTTCAAACAAATAATAAAAATAAGCAAATCTAAAACCGATCCTCAGCATATTTATTTTCAAAAAAACCTCGAGCATTTATTTGCAAACTAATAACTACAATCGAATCCATGGAACTCAACAACCTGAAACATCATTTTGATACTAAACATCATAACTTTGAAGATATGGATGTCTAATATTGTAAGAGGAAGGCCGAAAGTGTCAAGGAAGGCAGATTTACTGGTAACCAATACCAAAGGTAAAACTATACAACTGTTGTAGCTTCGTAATTTGCATCTCTCAGAATTATGACAACCAAATATATCATAATTTTGATGCTAATTTATTACCAAATGGCATTGATAGGCTGATGCTTGGAGATGAATATGCTAATAAAATTGAATACAATTTCCTTATTTACCGATACTTATAACAGAATAATTGATAATATGTTGCTTATATCATTGATCACGTAATCTAAGAAATAAAATCTGCTCCACTTGAAACATTTAGAATCTTATTTCTTTCTCGTTTCTTCTTTATTTGAAAGTTCTATCTTTCTTGTTTTCTAGTTATTAAAACAAAAGTTTTTAAAACTTAAAAAATATTTAATTAATTATATAATAATTAAATAAAATATAATATAATGCGAAGTCACTACATCAAAAAGCTACTTATTATAATATAATTTTATATATTTTACAATATTATAATAAACATTATAAAACATGCTTTCTATTTAATTAAAATTTTAATTTTTTTTCGAAGTAAATTGCCATTTGTAGAGGAGGTCATGTCCATGATCGAAAATTTTGGTTCGAATTTTCATTTGGATAAAGTAGAAGCAGATCAGATGTAAAACAGTTTTCTAAAGCTTTATTATTTTTTATCTCTATACGAATGAGCCAAGGATCAAAGGTTAAACGCGTTTGTTGTTGATTTGGTGAGGAGTCCTCAATATTATGTTAAAATGTATTATCATGATCCGTTGATATTGATCGATTTAAAAATATTTATATTAAAAACTTTGTTGTTATTTCTTAGAGACAACTTCGTGTCTCTTAAAACAATGTATAACCGCTTAGATTTTAAAATAGTAGTATGTAGTAGGGACTGCAACTCACTTTCAACTTCAAGGTCATGAAATGTCAAGATTAAATATAGACCAATCGAATATATCTTTTTAAAATTTTTTTTAATTACTTATATTTAATTTATTACATTTTATTATATTTTTATCATATTATCAATTATTCTGTTATAAGTATCGGTAAATAAGGAAATTGTATTCAATTTTATTAGCATATTCATCTCCAAGCATCAGCCTATCAATGCCATTTGGTAATAAATTAGCATCAAAATTATGATATATTTGGTTGTCATAATTCTGAGAGATGCAAATTACGAAGCTACAACAGTTGTATAGTTTTACCTTTGGTATTGGTTACCAGTAAATCTGCCTTCCTTGACACTTTCGGCCTTCCTCTTACAATATTAGACATCCATATCTTCAAAGTTATGATGTTTAGTATCAAAATGATGTTTCAGGTTGTTGAGTTCCATGGATTCGATTGTAGTTATTAGTTTGCAAATAAATGCTCGAGGTTTTTTTGAAAATAAATATGCTGAGGATCGGTTTTAGATTTGCTTATTTTTATTATTTGTTTGAAATGTTTTCAAGGAATCTCAAGGGAAACCTTAACATGACATCATGGATTCCTTTCATTAATATTTATATATTTTATTTACTAATAATTATGGCCATTCTCCCTGAAACATTCACATACTTTGAGCTCTTTGCTATAATGATTTTCTTTACTAATTTTTGTTTATTTCTAATCAACAACATCAAATGTGGAAATTATTTCTAGTTTAAAATTTAATCACAAAACAAAATAACTTAAAAAAGGCAAAATTTTATTTGTTAAATTTATTTGTTGCAAACTGTTCTCCAGCAATATTTGGTGCAATTCCTTTTGCATTTCTTTTTACTTAAAGACTCCTCTTGATCATCTGTTCAGATCAGACAATAATTATAATATATATGTATAAGTATTCATACTTTTCTTTATGGCACTATTCAAATATTCTGTAGACTTTTCAATTAATTCTTCTAAATCTAATATAACTAATATTAATATTTATAATGATAATAATAATAATAATAATAACTATTATAATAATTATTATTACTTTTATTAAAAAAATTCACTTCTGCCTTTTTAATAAATTTATAAACTTTTTCATTTACTATTTCATTATTATATTCTGCTTCTTTAATTTCATTATACTCTTCTTGATTCTTAGGATTATTATTATTATTTATTAAAGATCGATCAGCATTAAAATAACTATAACATTTAAAATTN